>JABFPM010002554.1:0-16391 GCA_022817325.1 Idris sp. 1 HC-2018 | reverse complement strand
CATTTTCGGTCTATCTGGGGTCCCCCATAAAATACGTACATAATGGAAAGTTGTTATACCTGTGGAACTAAAAAGAAAATATAAATGTAGACTCGCCTAATATCATATATTATAATACTCGATGTTAAATCGAATAAAATATTGTTTTTTATTATATTTAGATTCTAATTTATTTTGTAATTTTTGTGCTTTCTCAGAAAACTTGTTTATCATTCTTTTAGATTACTTTTATTTCATACTTTTTGTTTTATAATTTTATACAATTAAATATAGTTATAAAAAATATAAATATTATTGTAAAACTAAAAAGTATTTTACTATTTAGCAAAATTTTAAATGTTTGAAGCAATCACATTGTAATTATTACGCGGACTATTTGCATTTTCTCCGCGCAGTGGCCATACATTAATGGTCAATGAACATACATTAATTGTACTTAAAAACAGGAAAATTACCTACTTTCAAATTTTTAAAGAAAAATAAACATTTTTATAATTTTTAAATTTTTATACAAATTTGTATGGGTGTTTTTTTGCACACGTTATTTTTATATGTTATAAAATCATTGTTTATGTGATAAAAGAAACAACAGAAAACTACAAACATTGACTAGAACAAACCTTTTCTTTTGAATAATTAAATTGAAAAAATTAAGAAAAAACGTATACAAATATACAAATGTATTATATTTCAAGTTACCTCAAGTTTATCTATAAAAATAACGAATATTAATCTTCTAATATTATAAGGTATACGAAAAACTATTTGAATATGTATATAGTGCTCGGTTACAAGATATAATGTGAGCTAGTATCATATTACAAGTCAACAAAAGATAGACGTGTGAAAAGCCACCCAAATAGCAGTTGTGAGAATACCGTCTTAATTTTTCATTGACAACTTTTGTATAAATTATGAAAGAATTTTCTTCTCGAATTGTATTTCAAACTAATGAAATACATTTATCAGATTTTTTGTGTTAATTTTTGTTTAATTTGTTTTTAAAAAGTTAAAATGTGTTTTTTATATTAAAAATGTACTTTAAATTATAGAGATATAAACTAATAAGAGAACATTTTTATTAAAAAAAAAGAGAGAAAAAAAATTGAACCGAATATTTTTTCATGTGTTCACAGGGATTTTGTTAGATTAGTATTATGGAAGAGATCACTTTAAGGAATCATTTACAAGTTAAAGTCTGAGAAAAAAAGCAGCCCTCGCAGTGAGGTATTACCAGATGGATCTTATATACTCATCATCATATTATTTCTTAGTGGAGGTCTCACAGTCGTCAACTAAAATACAAATAAAATGTTTTATGTGCCAGTCGAAATTTTTAACAAGTAAAAATATTTAGTTTTAAACAAAACAAAAATTGAAGTTGATTAAATAAAATATAGACATAATTTTAAAAAATAGTTTTAAATAATCATGATTTTCAATCATGTTACAAAATTTATTGATTTAAAAATTTACTTGAATTTGATTTGAAGAACAAATAGAATAATTTTTATTTCAAAGAAACATAAAAACTTCTAAAAACAAACACCGGAAATTCATTCATTCACTTTTGTAAATCAAGTAACTATATAACTTTATTACTTTAATAACTTTTGATTTCATAATACGATTCCAATAATCACGGTTTTTATTGTCGAATGATTATATAAATAACTGGTGATATTTTTTTTTGTTTCATTCTTTTCTTCTACAAAAACAAAATGACATACAATTTCGGAGTTTTAGTGTCAAATTTTAGACCCGTTGATCGGATACAGTATCACCTTAACTAAAAAAAATCGGTCGGCTCGTGTAAAGAGATTGTTCGAGGAAGTAAAAACACATGTGTTTCGTTTTACCTCGAAATTTTACATTGTTTTCTCGGCAGGCGGTTCCGGGCTTCAAAAAAGTTACACTTTGTGGGAGTGCACTCTATGGGAAATTTATTTTAGGACCTTAAAATAAAAGAATTTTGTCGGAGTTTCATAATAGATTAACAAAAAGATTGGAGAACAAAAAAAGTATTACCACTTTAGTCTGTATTTGGTCTTTTATTCGCGTTTTACGTAAATATTGGGTTTTCTTCTTAAATTAAATTCTAAAAATTATAGCAAGAACAACAAAATAATTAATAAATTTTTGTTTTATTTGATAAAAGATTATTAAAAACTTGTTATGCCTAATGTTGTTTAGAAATGATTTTGAAAAAATTAGTGTTATAAAGTCAGTGTTTACTGTTAAGATTTACGTTTCTTGTTCGCCGACAGTTTATCGTTTTCAACGTCTAAATTTTTGTCTTGTCTGTCTTGTCCTTACGTCTTTCGTCTTGGATTTATCACACCCGTAACTTGTAAGCATGATAAATTTTGTAACCGGCCCTTAAATTTCACCAGTAGCCATAATCCAATCCTTCTACGAAGTTGTGCAAAAAAAAGTATGAATATCTTCTTAATATAATTATTTCAAAACTGTGATTTTTAATTCTGTTCACAGAAATCGTAAAACAGTTTTAAAGAACGTTTTTTTTACATTTTTGTTCTTATGTAATTTATTGTTTCTATTATTTCTTCATAAAAAAATTAAAATTTGCCCAAATTAATTATTAATTTTTTTTACTTAATAACAATTTTAAAATTTTAGGGTTTTTTTAAACAAAAAGTTTTACTACTGAATAGCAAAGTAGATGCATTTACGCCGACTATTTTGCGTCATGAAATAATCATTCTCGGTGATAAAATGAAGTTAATAAAACATTATTCATTCCCATGCACCTTGAGGAGACATCGTCTGGCAAACACATGTGTCTCACGCGAATTATCCATTAAAAAACGGAACGCCCTTCGTCACACGAATGTCGCCTTTGCCAATTTTCACATCCTCTTCGGCTCATTTTTTTGTATCAGTTATGCATACGTAATTCTTTTCTTGAGAAATTTGAAACGTTTGCAATTATGTACTTCAGAAATCATAATATAAGCTTGAATGGTTTAAATTACATCTTCTTCTTTTAATGTAGCATTTAAAATAATTTATCAAGTTCTTGTACACATGAAAATACTTTTTTATTAATTAATTAACAAAAATATAGAATCTTTTCTACATTTAAAAAAAGATAATTTTCTATATTTAGAAAAAATATAAGAGCTTTTTTTTATTATGTTTTTTTTCACAATAATTAAAGTTTATTCGTTCAGCTAAATATTTTGAAATGTACCTATCGCTTTTTTTTTACACATGAATGTATTGAAGTATTAGATTAAAAAATGAGCGTTGAAAAGCACAATATACAAAATGTGACAGCGGAAGTACGGAAAGTCTAGAAAGCGCGATGTTTGTTTGATTTGATGCGAGAGCTCGATGTGTATAGTTGATTTTGTTTCGAGTTCCAATGCCATTCCAGCAGCGAACGACAAGTGACGAGACCACCCTTGTAGCGATGTTGCGAGCATGATTTAATGTGAAAAGTGTTAAAAGAAATTACATACAATTGAAATAATTTTAATAATTTATAAAAAGGAAATTTAATAGATAAAAAGTTTCTAAATGGGAGAAATAATTTAATTATTTTTAATATTGTTTATTTTTGTTTTTGATTTTTATTTATCTAACAGCAAAAAATATATTGTTTGAACAATTAATTGATTTGCTGAAATATTCTCTAGATTCATTGTTACGCCTTTCAGCCATTATGATCAACTTTTGTAGCTGCATCAAAGAGGGAGTGAGTCTCCGCCTACTAAATTTACGTCAGGTATACCACGTTCCGCCTTGATATTTTGTTGTTAATCATTTTTAAAAACTGTTAAAATAAACTGTATTGAAAAAATAAAATATATTGACAAAAAAACATATATAATTCCTTTTTAGACAAAGTTGTCATATTCTAATTGGTTTAACTATGCCATTTTTACACGTACATGTATGTAAATTTTAATTTCTAATTAACTCGAAAAATTACATGTTTATCTTTAGAATTAAAATGATTTTTCGCAACAGGTTCAGAGTGATAAAGATAATATGTTTAAATTAAAAACTCTGAAATTTACAGCAGAAAACGATTTTCAGATATAAATAAAAACAAATATTGAATAAAAAAAACTCACCATAGAATTTATTAAATTGCTTTTGCTTATAATAGTTGTCAAGCATTTAGTTACTTTTATAAATAGCATTATAAATTAAAAATCAAATATCATAGTTAATTAAAGTTGGCTGTTTTCCAAAAAATATTGTAAAAATAAGTTAAATTGTAATAATAACTTTTAACTGTGGGCTATTTATTAACTCATTATTGCCTTTTAATTATTTTTTTATTTAAAAAAACTATTTATACTTATTGAAGTGCTAGAAGACTAATCAAAATTATGAAAAAATGTGTTCCTTCATAAAGTTCAATTTTTATGATAAAATTCATGTGTATCATATCTAATACAGCAGGCAACAAAGAAGTAATAAAATATTTTGTTTAACTTGAATTTTTAATGCTTTACTTAAAAACTTTAATTAATTTTCATTAAATACTTATTGATGATAGTTTTCAAAATAAAAAACGTTATATGAGCAGTTCTACAGATAATTTAATTTTAACCGTAAAAATTGAAAAAAAACGAAAAACTTTGATTCTGTAGTGAAATAAAGTTTGCTTAATGTTTTTGGTTTTAATTAAAATCCATATAATTGTTTAGTCGGACATTTACAGCAATAAAGATTGCAATTGCAAATTTATATGCTCCACTATAATAGTTTTCTTTTAAAGCTGCTAATAGTAATAAACTAATTTGATTGTTAGAAAACTATAATACTTTTAACTGTTATTAAATAGTAATGTAAGTTTAACACTAGAACAGCTGAAGCCGTCAGATTGACGGCTTTTGATTTTCTTTGGTTGCCATTTTTATAAATTCTAAAATAAAAACTTTTCTTTTTGTGACTTTTAATCATTTTTGGGGTACTTCAAAACGTGACATTTATTTGATGTCTAACTGTGGATTTTTTGTTTTAACTAATGTTTATCATTGTTTATGTTTAATATGAACTTACAAATAATAAATAACTAACGCATTTTAAAACGGTTCACCGTCCTGTATTGCTCCGTAGTAATTGTTGTATTTAAGTCCGTTCTGGCACCGCAATTATTACGGAGACAAAACGTGAAAATTATATATAGCTTATACCGTACACTAGTAAAAGTACGCAGAAATAAACAAACTATTGATGTCGCAACATGTTACAAACTTTTCCGCACTGTCGGATGGTTACGAAAAATTACATTAGTTACGAACAACAGTATTGACAACCTTTCAAATTAAATTTAAGAATAACTACTTCAAAATTGTAATAAGTTACAATTTTTTAACAAGTTAATATTTTTTGATTCCACTTTGTTACCTTTATCAGATTTGGACCTATTGTCAGTTTTAATATATATTTAAAAAGTACAATTGCATCGTTTCTAAAGTGCAAGAACAATCTTTTGGATAAGTTAAATTAAAGATTTAAAAATGAGGCCGTTCTAGTTTGGAGTAAATATTATAAGAAGGGTGTTTATATATATATATATATATATATATAAATTTTCTTAAACAAATTCTGCTTTTTATTTAAAAATCTCTTAATTGAATTTTTGCAATTAATTAATATAGGTAAGATTACCAGACGTACATCAATGTGCTGTATTGTCCCGCATTCTGCAAGTCTGTACAGCATTGAGGGTTTTGTACAGCAAATTTTTTGATATTTTCAAAGACTTTGAAAACTTGTTAAAGAAAATTTATTTAGTTTTGAAAAATAAACGAAACTAATAAAGTAAACACTGAATTAGATATTTAAATATTTTCTTGTGACTTCCACTATAATTCAATTGCAACTTTAAACATAATTTTTTGAATATTTATAATTCATTTAACCAATTTAAAAATAATTTGTTGAAGTTGTATTTAAAATGTTTTGTGTGAGCATATTTTAAATTGGTCACAGCAAGAGTGAAATCAGAACTATATTGTAATGTTTTTTTTTTAAATTTTCAATATACTCATTCTGATAAATATGTATAATAATTAAAGTGTTTGTAAATTAACTATAGTCGTATAAAAGTTATAAAAGTACACTGTACAGCATTGACTTTTATGAAATCTGGTCACCTTAATCATAATGTATACGGTAAATGAAAGGGTTAAATGTCCAGATTAATCGGGACTCCCATTCAGGACGTCTGGTCATTCTATCAATGTAAATAACTAAAAGAATTTTATGATTAATTTTTACATCTAAATTGCAAATTATTATTTTAAATATTTTAATATGTTTATCCATCGTAGTAATATCTATTGGATTTATAATTTAAATTTTGTGTTCATTTCAACAATATATTAGAACAAATTTTAATATATAAAAGTTAGATATTATATTTCATAAACCAAAAGATGATAATGCAGAAAAAAAGAAATTCATAAAATTTACAGTTTTACAATCAATCGGTAATTTTCAATTTCCTACAGTCGGTAAAAATTGGTATTACGCTTGTTAGTTGACTATGTTAAGCATAGATAGCGATACTCATTCTTGCATTAAAACGCCATCTGATCTAAATCCGAGAAACCTATTCAAGAATTTGATTTTTTTTTCTGAGGAAAATCGAACATATATATTTATTGATGGTTCTAAAATGTCTGATAATGATAATTTTTGCGTTAGTTTTGCTGTATGATCGGATAATCCTGTATATAATAAAATCTTTAAAATTCCAGATCTATGCACTATTTTCACAGCTGAATTTTTGGCACTAATTCAAGCGTTTGAACTAATTAATTCAAATGAAGAAAAATTTTGTAGAATTGTTTCGGATTCTGAAAGTGTCTTAAAATCCTTGTCAAATAAAAATAAAAATAATAAAGAATCACCTTTGATTATTCAACTCAAGTCTAAAATTTCCGAATTAAAATTTTTAAATCTGGTAATAAATCTGCTGGTGTTTGTGCTAAAGATGCAGCTAAAAATGGTCATTATTATAGTGTAGATATTCCGGTTTCTGATTTATTCACTATATGCAAAAAAATGCATTAATGAAAATGAAAATAAATTGATTAATTTAGCATCTGTGAAAGGGAAAAATATTTCAAGGAATTTTATTTTAAAGACAAAAATCCTTGGATTTTTAAATTTGATATTCCCAGAAAATGCATTACTTCCATCAATAGAATGAGAAGTGATCACACCTCCTTAAATAGTAGTATACACAGATGTCATATCGTTCATAGTAATATTTGTAAATGTGGAATAACGCCAGATGATAACGCCCCATTCATTATAATGTTATATTTTTTGATAAGAACTGATTTTGTAATTTTTGTAATTTTGAAATTAGTTTTTAAGTTCAAATTGTATTTGCCGCCTTTTACCCATCAAGGGTTACTTACATAGTATTAAGTCTGTTTTCACTATTGTATCATGATTGTATACCACAAGGACCACAAGTTAAGCCAATAAAAATCTATCATTATCGTAACGCCATCTGAACTCCGTGTCATCAATTAACATTTCATCCTACATTTTTCATCCCAGTTCGGCCAAGTTTCAACAACAACAACAACAAAACAATATTTGCTTATATCAAAATGAATAAAAGTAAATGGAGTTATTTGTTTTTATGTAGTTTAATAAATATATGTTACTCCAAAACTTGACAAACGAAGAACTAAACATTTTGTCAGCCATGAACAATTATTTTCATAACCTACAAGAGAATAGAAAGATATTTTTAATTTCAATATTTACTTGAAAGGACTAAGTTGGTTAAAAATAATTAGATGAAATAAATATATATATTTGAATATTACTTATATACGGAAGAAATATTTAAATTGAAGTTATATGTCAGAAGACGAAGTTGAGAATAAAGTAAGTTTATTTTTTCTATACTTATTCCGGCTTTCCATAAATGTATTTTTTTTTGTTTTTGTTTTTTTTTTTTCCAAATTACAAATTTTTAATAACCAAAATGTATAGTTTTTTCATATTTTAATACAATTTTTGTTCTTTTTTTTAAATTTTGATTAAACTTTATTTTTAATTGAATACATTAACATTTTTCTTAATTTTAAATTTCCATTAACATTCATTTTTTTGCAGATTACATGAAAAATAATACTACACTTTTCTCCAGTAAGTGGTCTTTGAAGATAACCTGATGTGTTATTACATGCACACCTATTTCTAAGCCGTTAATAATGATACAATAAAAATTATCAGGGCAATTCAACAGGAGGCCAATTATGATAATACATCAAAAAGTACAAATCCTTTCATTTCAAAACAAATTCCACAACTATTTCTGGTTTTTTTAAAAATCAAACTTAATATACTGAAAATTGAAAGTAAGTCTAATGATTGAAGGTAATGTTTTTAAAAAAAAAAAATTGGGGAATATTATTTACAGTTATAAGGTAAATGGCCCAATTGGGACTTGCAGAATATAGAGAAGTTCAATATAGCGGCAAATAGTACACAAAATGCTTTATCCTGATTGATTAATTCTGGTTATTTAATGTGTATTACTAGCCACCATTTTCCTATATCCTGCGAATCCCAATTAATAATTATGATTGTCTCTATTAATAATTAATACATTAAATTCAAATAAAATGAAAAACTTAAATAATCTTTTAAATTAACATGTTTTATCTTCAAGTATTCAACATTTATAATGTATTTGAAGTAATTTTATTACATTTATAAACAAAACAATAAATAAAAATCGGGGATAAATGTTTTAAAAATGTTATATGCTTGAGTGATTTGTAACCGGGCCATTATATCTTAAAATAAAACTTTATGAAAATTTATAATTTAATATTAATTTTGTGGAATAAGTATATTGAACACAATTCTTATTTAATAATGTTTACACGTAATATGTCTTTCCTACAACTTGATTAGCACCAATTTTCTTAAAATATAATGAAAAGCAAATAAGATACACAACAGTTTAATATGATTGAAATTGTAAACAGTATTAAATAAAAAAAGTACTCTTGTATCCTTTATCGGACTCTTGGTACAGACATTGAACAGTATGGGCTTTTAACACATGACGATTGTTCTAAACATACTCAATAGATATTAATACAATTTTAATTTCGGTATCAAATAAATTTGTATTAAACGTTTTTTAATTATAAAATATTATTAAGCATTAAAATTATTCTAAAATTAATTAATTTTATTAAGTAATAGTTAAAAGAAAATCTAAATGCAGTGAATTGAAGGACGTGTTTTTATAAAAAAAAAAAGATACTTTTTATAAATTATTATAAAAAGTGTCTTATTTTAAGAGTTTTCATTTGTATCTATGGCATTTATATAACTTAAACAAATTTAAAGGCACAAAATTCCATTCGTTTTAAATTAAACATTACCATAATTTCCAATTAAGGAATTTACCAACTTAACTGTCAGAAAAGACTGTTTGAACTGTCAAAACACATGCCTTTATATTAAAAATAAATATTATTTGTTATCTGGATAGTTTAAACAAAACATGATATTTTTAATTTAAAAGTCATTTCATCTAAGTGTCTAAGAAGTTAAGTAGAATCATTATTAAAAAATTAATATCTTACAAATACGACAGATGAGGATAATTTTTATTAATAATTGATCAAATTAACAAATTTTTGTACATAATTTTAATGGTGGAGTGGCTGTATTAACTTCTCAAAATTTTAAATAAATGCTACTTTTTAATATCTAAAAGTAACATTCAAAATAATATAATAGAATTCATTTGCTAATTTCTGACCATTTAAACAACAAAATTAATATCAAATGTCATAAGTGCAAAAATTGCAATTATTAACCTCAATTGAACATAAAATTTAATCATATTGGCTAGGAATTGGAATTAAAATGTAAATTATTGAGAGTCCACTGCATTTGCTTATATTGCTGACTTGTTGTTTTGTTCAGTTTTAAGACGACAAGGAAAACAATCTTGAAATAAAATGTTCACAATTTTTATTTGTTTAAACATTTAAAATCAATTTCTTCTATAATTATCTACAATTTCACATTTCATTGATTTTTCTTGATGTTTATTATTTAATTTGAAATTTAAATTTAATTCAAATTCAATTTAAGGTGAAATATCAATGCTAAAGTAACGTAGTCACTTTTTTGTAAATTACTTTATAATAACAAGAAATGTCAAAAATCCGGCTCTTGTAAGCCCTTTTTGTCATTAAAAAGAATTAAAATGAATTAAGAAAAGTTATTTTTATGAAGAATTGTTTACACATTTTCAGAACAAACATTTTTACCATCTCGAAATTTTGTTTCAAAAACTTTTAAAGAATTTTCTGTAAAAATTACTTCTCTAAATAGATTTTGGTTCATCTTAATGGCAAAAAGGGCTTACAAGAGCTCAATTTTCAATTTTTTTCGTATAATAAAGTAATTTACAAAAAAGTAACTCCATGACTTTAGCTCTGACATTTCGCCTTTAGAAAAAAAAAATTGAAATATCAGCTTAAAATATTCTATCATCATTTTTTCAAGAAAACTTTTTAAACTAATGAAATATTGATTTTTTAAGAAAGATGCTCCCATTTAATACTTACCATTATATTCAATATATTTTCAATATATTAGTTTCACGAAGTTTGAGTACTTTAAATTTTGTTTAGTTGATTGTGTGTAATTTAAATTAAGTTACAAATTTCAATAAAATGAAACAATATGTTTTACACATATTATTACTTCAGATCAACTAACTCATGCCCAGATTTTCAGGGTATTAATGATAAAATTGCACATAGAGTTATTAATTCTGAATGACTATGATTCTGAAAATAAAAAGGTAAAAACATAAATATAAATCTTACACGTAATGTCCGAAATTGTAAAATGCATGGTGTGTACAGAGAATTTTGAATAAAGTCCGATATGTACAGTTCGTTTTGTACAATATTTGAAATTCTAAACTCAATGTTAATATTGTCGAGCAAAAAGCCAAGTTTACGAAGATTCAAAGTCAAATCTACATTGATTTAATATTAGAAACCAATATCGACTACACATCTATTCAACGTGCATATAAATCTCTTCAATTTTAATTTAAAACTTTTAGATTTTCAATACAGCAAAAATAAAATAATTTTATGTAGATGTTAACATTATAAATGTATAGTAGATATTGGTTTTTGATACGACTTGTACAATTTGAACATTGCACAAAATCATTCGTACAAAGTCCGCAATTTCGGACATTGCACATAACATAAATGTTGCAAAAATGACGAAAAAATTTCTTCTTTAATTAATTTATTAACACTTTTGTTAAAAAACGCTCTACTACTTTGTCAATAAGGCGACCTTTTTAAAGAAACAGTAAATTTTAAAGCAATAGCAAAGAATGAGACAGAGTTAAGGTAAATAATTCAATATATAATTAATTACGTACTATGTAACTCAAAATATAATGCAAAATAAATATACTTCATTTTTTTTAACAAGATGCATGTTAATTTTTTTCTTCTTTTATGATATTTGTCTGAAAAAAGAATATGAGATCACGTAAACTTTTATATGACGCGATGTGATTGGTTCTCCTCACAACCATGCTGATCCGTTTTGTTTCTGAACGAAAGTGTTGATAAGGAATCAATTTGAGAAAGAAAGAAAGAAAGAAAGAAAAAAAAACCTATTAATAAGAATTTAACGCAAATAACATAGACCAGCAAAATGTTCAAATTTTCTTTGTGAATTGACCGAAGACAAAAATATAGCTGATTTTGGGTCACACTGCAATACTTCTTTTAAAAGAATCAAGTAAATGTAGCTAATTATTTCAAACAAACGGAATCTACTGCAAATTTCAATGTTACCTAATTAACAGATAAGTTACATTGAAGTTTACAGTATATTTTGTTTAAAAATCAACCGGTATTTACATGGCTTTTTTAAAAGAAGTATACCATTGCGGTGTTGAACACCATAAATATCAACTTTTGCAACTATGTGTAGTTTTTTAAAACTGTTTTCTTTTGATTTATACGTAAACAAGAAATTACTCATTTTCAATCAAAACTTACTGAAAATCAGATATACGAAATACGGCTTACTGATAATAAAATTGTATTAAAGTTGTCTCCAGTTTAGGGTTGTTCGTGATACATTTCTTAAATTATAAAAAAAGACACACTAAACGTCACTCAAAAAACATGAAATATCTATTCTGCATGAAATTACGAACCATAAAACGGTGCGAGTCTACCTATTTGTGTGTTATTTGCATTTTATTGTTGTAATTTTTAAATAATAATTTTTTTACTGATGGAAAACTTAATTTATATTGCAAAGAAAATATAATTGCAATAGTTTAAACATTTTTTGTCTATGTAAAATTATTTTTAATTTTTTTTTTTTTTTTTATTTGACCTAGTTTTGAAGTAAAATAACTAACAATGTATAAATTCAATAATTATAACAAGTATACATTTCATTTAACAACATTCAAGAAATGTTTCCCAATGATAAAACACTAATATTTGTTACTGACAAATGCATTATTAATAATTAAAAAAATTGTATATTACGGTTGTCATGATTTGTTTTGCATTTTTCAATGAAAATTAAAAATTCAAAGTACTTTGTGTACGGGAAGGATAGGCAGAGTTAGTTACGTAAAGTTTTTGCAATTTTTTTATAATTTAAACAAAATAGCGCTATTGAATAAAAGAAAATCAAAACAATTGTGTCTTTAATTTGTTTATAATAATGTAATTGATAAAAAATTAAAAAATGTTTTACGTAGCTAATTTTTTCTATCGTTCTCCTACACAAACCACTTTAAATTTCTAGTTTTCATTGACAAACGCGAAAAAAATCGGGACAACTGCAAAGTGATACATTTTTTATTTTAATTATTAACAATGCATTTATTATCATTGATAAAAATTCTTTGCATGTTGTTTAATGAAATGTATACTTGCTATGGTTATTGAATGTATACATTGTTTGTTATTTTACTTCAAAATTAGGTAAAAAATAGGCCACTTAAGGTGTGTATATCCACCCTTAAAATTGAGCAAACTTTTAGTTAGTTGTCTGTAAGAATATTTTGTTAGATTTGTATTTTTAATAATTATTTGTAATTTTTGGATTTACTGCTTGAAAATGTGAATCCAGAAAAAATGGGTAGATTCGCCCCGTTTTGCAGCATGTTTAAGATTAATATATCTTTATTTCGTAAATATGTTTAAACTTTTCTATTAAATAAACAATACTGTGTTTTACAGTAAAAAACTGTTCTAAATTATTATTCTATAGTGTATACTTCTTTATTCATAAAAGGTAAAGTGTAAAAGCAAAGTCTAAAATTACATAGAATAAATATCTTGGGCGTAAAATCAGCTCAGTATTATTATTATTATTATTATTATTATGATATTAATTTTCTTTCATTTCATGAATTTATGTCATAAATCAGTTCCGTTGAGTCCCAAGATCATGTTGAACTCTGGGTAATTGTTAAAATTTCTTTGAGTTAAAGAAATATACAAGGATGAGATAAGGATGAAGACGTCTAAACTCCAGAAAAAAACCAGGCATCATTTGGAACTGTCATTTCATTGTTTCATTTAATCATTTTTTATTTTAATTTTAAAATTGACCTTGGCTCGATCGACCTGCTTCCGCAGGCCTTGATAAAAATTATATCATTCTGATGAATGTCATAATCTTGAAGATGTTCATTTTAGATTGTTGTCAACATTTCATGAATTCAGCCATATCTTATTTGTCATTTTTTCACAAATCTCTTAATATACCTGTATGGAACTAGAAAATGTAAGTTTTAAGTTCATAGAATTCTTTTCCATTCACTTGAGATGGTGAAATTGTATGAAAAATAGCTTGAGCTCGACATGAGTAGACTACTCGATTTTCGAGTATCAAAAAAGAACAGAAGATGTTACGTTGAGATAGAATCTACGCTTTGTGGGCGGAAGGAGTGCAGGTCCGCTAAAAGGAGCAATCGGCATTGTTACGTCACGGAGTTTTGAATTTCTGCAAATCCTAATGTGACGCTTGGACTTGAAAGTAAATTGAGAAGGGTCCTCTAAAAATGTTTAGCCTGAAAATGATAAAAATTTTTTAAAATCAAATTCAACACTGGGAATGCTTAAAAACAAATGCAAGATATGAATTTCCTGTAAAAAAATTGTACTATAATTGAAAAAAATAACATTGTACTAAAGTCATACGCAGCTTGGTTTAAAATAATTATAACTAGTGTGCAAAGAAATAATCAATGCCAGTTTTATGTAATTCTAGAATTTGAATGTAATTTGATATAAGGAAGCGTGTTACATTACCATGTGGCCGAAGCATAACAATGAAAGGAGAAAAACCAAAGTGCAGATAGCAATTTGAATCAGACCATTCAACGCTTGTTCTCAACTTTTTCAAAGTTTCCCTGAAAACTCGCCAAATTGAGATGATAAAAAAAAAGTTGCTCCACGTCATAACGAGCCACTGCTCCTGTGACGCTGATCGCATATGACAGCTTCCGCATAGATACAACAATCGTACTCTTTTGTTGGGCCAGTGGGCATAAGCACTTAAGAAAATTATATTTCAAAACATTTCGTCTAAATAAATGATTTTTTTTACATAAAACCATTTCCTTAGAGTTAATTTTAACCCTCAACTTATGTGTTCCTTAAAGTTTAGACTTTTGTAGCAGCAAAGCTACACTATAAATATTTATATATAGTGTTTATATAATATGTTTATATTTATATTTATAGATAGAAGAAATCGAAAAATACACTTTTTTGTTGAAAATGTTGACAATTTGACCTTTTGTATTATTGAGAAAAATTTTTAAATTTTTGCTGTCTTTTACATTTTTATTTGTCATAAGTAAAAATTTCTGTGCTCACTTTTTTCATAGAAGTGTTACAACTGCTGAAAATATATGGTACAAGACAATTATTCAATGGTCATTCATAGAATCCAACTCATGTGGCGAGTTAACAAAGACCCAAGTTTGTACATCTCGTAGACATATATTTTATGTCAAACTTATTGATCAAATCTTTGGCCCCTTTTTTAATACCAAGCATTGTCAAAAGAAAATTCAGCTTCTTCAATTAAATTAAATTTAATTCAAACCATTCAAAAATTTCATATGCTGTGTGTCGATAAAAATTGCATGATTTTAGTTTTCAAATGAAAGATTTGAAAGATTTTTTTTTTTTTTTCGATTCTTGAAATTGTATATTTCACAAAAAAGTGTTTCTTTTCAGTACTGTAAAATAAAAAACTAACTTAGTGTAATAGAAGAAATTTTAAATGAAAATAAATTCGTAATTTCGTTAGTTTTTCAAACCAAGATATTACCGAAGAAAAAATTGGTAAAATTTTATCGATTAGTGTTATTTCCATCATTTTTCAAAATCGGTAGATTTCTGAGGGGTCCAATCGTACTAATTAATTATATAGCTGACTTCCACATTTATATAACGGCCGAATTTATTACCTTCTTTTCCCTCTGTAACTCAATATTATGTGGGCCTTTTGTATTTTGCGGCTCGCAAAATATACCTAAAGTATTTTGAAGACAGAGAGATTGGACAAATCAAAAGGATAATTTTTTAAAAATAAAAAAGCAGCATTCTATAATTCATCAATTGTTCCTGATAAAAAATCGAACAAAAGTGGAACTTGTCATTTAATTTGGACTAAATATGACTTTCAACTTCATAAACTAGAACTGTGTGCTTTGTAAATCAATCTTCTGACATTTATTAAGTTCTTTTTATAATGATCTTCTTCGAAGATATACATAATTGGTATGAAACCGACATGCAAACTCTGCTGAATTAAACAACAAAAACTCAATGTCATTAACTTACAAGTTAGATAAACTCTTTTGCAACAGAAAAGTCATTAACAAGAAACTCAAGTAACTTCTCCGAATCTGCAATATTTAAATAGATAATTTTCAGATAACTTAGGAGAACAGCGGACAAAGTTGCCTAGGTGGGTAAAATAGTCTCTTTTATTATGATTATTGTATGTTATATTAAAAAAAATGTTAAGATTAGATCTCCAGACAATTCTGCGAATTGTAGAATTAAAATGTGCGCCGAACTTTTATAAATACAGTCGACTCTCCCTAATCCGGCTATTTCTTTGCATAAGAGCTTGCCGGATTTGCGAAAATGCCGGATTACAGGAAGTGTAAATAATTTGATTAAAATTCAAATATATATTACGTTTGTTGTTTAATGTTTATGTTTAATCATATTTTTATTGATAATCTTTTAACATTTATTAAAATTAATCAAAACATAACATTTTATATCGTATATTTTCATTTAACATTTTTA
>JABFPM010002552.1:0-16397 GCA_022817325.1 Idris sp. 1 HC-2018 | reverse complement strand
AGTACCATCTTTAACGAGTATTTTGAGCTATCGAACTTGAAAATCGAAGATGACTTATTTTGGAAAATATTTTTTTACGAAAAATGGAACTTTTTACATTTTGACCTTGAAATTTTTTTTTACATTATCTTTGTACGTGGAATTATATAATCGTTTATAAATAGTAATGTTAGCAGAAAACCCTATATACCTTTGTGGTTTATATGAGCGTTTTCACCAAAAACCTACATTTATATGTTAAAAAAAAATAAAAAATTGAATGCACCATGTTTTTCCTGAAGCTTGATCTCTAAAGTACACGAGAAAAATCGGGAGCAGTGAAAATTTTAAAGGTGAAACCTATTTATTTTCGATTTTCTGAATTTCAACAAAGCTCCTGTACACGCAAAGATGAAATCAAAGAAGAAATTATTTGATGTGGGTAAAAATTGAGATATCAGTAAATTTTGACATGACACACCAAATGGCACACGAAAATTGATCTACCTGCGGGTCACAGAGCGATCACAAGATCAAATAAAGGTAAAAAATGAATTTAATTATAGAAAAATGGAAAAAAATGTATTTAAAAAAAGATCTAAAAATGAACTTTTTTGAGACAGCACACAAATTTAGGTTGAAAAGTGGGCCACAGAACCATTGTAAGGTCAAATCAAGGTCAAAAATTGAATTTAATTATAAAAATATCTTGTGATCGCTTTGTGACCCGTCGGCAGATTAATTTTGGTGAGCCATTTGTTTTGTCATGTCAACATTTATTTTTTCAGCATTTCAATTTTCATCATCAAAATCAAGAAAAACATGGTGCATTCAATTTTTTTTGAACATATAAATGTAGGTTTTTTGTGGAGACTCTCATATAAACCACAAAGGTATATAGGGTTTTCTGCTAACATTACTATTTATATACGATTAGAGCGTTATACGAATATTAAACACTTAGTTCGAATTTTTAACCAACGAAGAAAATTTATTTTAACTAATGTATATTGATAATGTGTTATGAATGATTATGTTATGCACGTCGCAAGAGATTTTTCATTTTAAGTATTTAAAAAGTGACTTAATAGAAATTAAAATATCAACGTAATTGTAAAACAAGTATTTGTATGCCCTTTGAATATATTACAAACTTCTACAAATTAAAAATATCATTGAGAAAAAAACACCCAATCCATTTTTTTCGTTGTACAATAACTTATTTTCCATTTATAATTTTGGATTATAAAATTGCATTGCCTAGTTTCAAAAACTTCTAAGCCCACTTTTTGTCATTTCGAGAAAATCACAAATAATATTTATAATTTAACATACCCCGATCATTAACAATAGACTTGGGAGTTTTTGAAATTAAGACAGTAGACTTGGCAGTTTTTGAAACTCTTATTTATGAGTTTTTTGGGGGGTCTAATGTTTAATAATTTTTATTTTTCCACACAATCTTTTCCAATTGTAAAGTAAATAATTATTTTTTGTCTTTAAGATTAAAAGAAAAAACTAGGTTTTCACTTTATATGGAAAAAGGTTTAGTATGTCACTAATTCACAAAAAAAGAATGAGTTTTCTCATTTGCAAAATAACTCTATTTGTTGAAATTAGCGGTTTTTGAAACTAAACAATTCAATTTTATTCAACACAGAATTTGTAACTTTAGTACGTCGTTATTTAAATCTTTCAAACTCTTGTTTAACCCCCTCAAAATAAAATATTTTTTTAAATTTGTTTTTTCTCCTCAACTCTTTAAACTCTTTGGTATTCCATTAGTACTTTTTAAACTTTTTGAAATGATTTTTAACTCAGAATTCTACGTAACTTTTAAAACATTCCAAACAATTTTGAGAAATTAAGTAGAATTATTTTACAGAGTTCAAAGTGGGCAACCTCTTAAACAGTTTTATTTGTAAAAAACAAAAAAACATATTAAAATATAAACAAGTATTCATCATTTTATTTTAATTTTATATGCGAATAGAACCAATTTCAAAAATAATTATACTAGACCTAAGTTTATTTGTATTCTTCTATTAATAATTTATTTAAATTGTATTATTATTTACAATTATAATCAACCTTGCGGTGTGTAATAGATATCGTAAAAATTGGTGTGAATAAACTGGTATGACTTATATTATATTTATGATTTATTTTGCATTATCAATTTTTTATGAATTTTACTGCCAGTTTTAAAAAAGTTTTTACAAAGTACTTTACATTTTATTAAAGTTTGGACATATAAAATGATTACATAAATAAAAGAAGCAAAAAAAAAACTTTGTATAATTGAAACTTGATAAATGGAATTATTTTTAAGCGATACAAGGGCAATAAAAAAGAAATTAGCTTATTATCATATATTTTTTTTATTTTTGACTGTTATTTGTTTAATTTTTGTATTCTAAACTTTTATACAACTTTAAAAAACTTATTTATTAAATTTATTTACAAAAAATAAAGTGTAACAAATATTGTATAAACTTTTCTTTAAATCAATGTTAAATTTTTTTTCACGTGATAAATTATAAACATGATTTTACTTTAATACTATAATGGTACAATTAATCATATTCAAGATCAATTGCAGCTATTTTACATTACTTTTCTTAATTAATAAAACGTTGTGTTTTTTAAAGTAAATTTAATAGTTGTTAATATTATGAAAATTCTGAGTATTCCGTTAAGCTGTTATTTTGCCGGATGTTTCGTAGATGAAAATCATCTTGAAATACGTGTTTTAATATTGCGAAAACGGTTGTATTACTCGAAGATGAGATTTTTGCACATGACTGCATGATTAGAAAAATGCCTTTACCTAATCATAATAAAACGTTGAGATAACAGTTTCTTAGTTTCAAGTTTTTTTATTGGAATTCAGCATGATTCATTTCTGCAAAATCAAAACTTGTGATTATTTAGATTTAATAATTGCGTTATAGTAGATCGACTTTAATTAATGTAATTAAAGCTTCAAGAAATGAGACTTGAAAATACATTGCAATTATATTGTCAAATGGAATTTTTTGTATTACTATAGATAACTTTATGATTCTAATTATACAATTTAATGTTAATTTATAAAATAAACAAAATAATATTTTTGGTGTCAACTCAGCAGATTATTTAATTTATGAATGTCAAAAAAAAACAACAAATTTGTAATAAAATTTTAAATTACAATGTAAAAAAAAGAATATTATAAGATATTTTTCTATTAAGTAACATATTTTTTATTTGTAAAAATGAACATTTCTTTTAATAATAATAATAATAATAATAATAATAATAATAATACGTATGGAGTAAGAGTGACAACGGGTTAAAATTGTGATGCTTTAAATTTTTTATACAAATTCAATTTTTATGGGTCACTTTATGAACTTCGTAAGTTTATCAACTCTCAATTATTAACGAAATTGTTCAAAAAAATTTTTATCTTAAAACTTAGACAAGTTATTATGGTTGTCACTGTATCAGCTGGATATCATTTTATCTTCATTTTTTTTATTCAGCAATGAAGTACTTGGAAGCGAATACTTTAAAAATAATAATTGAAACTATTTATAAAGCAACATTTTTGTTCCATTAAAATATATTACATATTAATACAACTTGTTTAAACAGTTTAAATACTGCATGTTTAGATATATTGACACCTCAATTATTTTTGTATCCTGCATTGCGAATACTGCCTGAGTGATTTTTGCTTGTGTTATATGTTAAACTTGTTCCTGATATCATTTTAATGTTTCATTTTTATCTCAGTTATCCCTATATAACAAATAGTTTTAACTATTTTTATCATTCTTCATGATTAAATTAAATAATCAAATTAAAAACTTTTTATTTATTTAATATTAATTTTGTACAAATTTACAAAAATCATGTTATATTAGGACATTTTTATAATGATTGTTTAAACAACAAAATATTATAATAAACTATCGATACTAATAGACTACTTCATTTAGAATGCTATATTTGTTTTTCTCAGAGTTTATCTCGTTTAAGCTTTTTCCTTGTTGCACAATAAAATATGATTTATATGAAACTTTATAATTTCCCATTATAATACGATGTACACAAAAATAAAACATTAATTTAAGGTATGAAAAATAGTTTTTAGTTGAACAAAATGTAATTAATAATTTCCATTTTCTATAGATGCAGTATGTAAACAGTTATTGAACTTTCCATTAGTTGCATTTATATTTAATATATTTTAATGGAACAAAAATGTTGCTTTATAAATAGTTTCAATTAAGTCTAACATACAATCTGATGCAATTTATTGATCGAAATATACATTTCGTTAAAAACTAGTGAGCGTTAAATTTGATAAATTATGCATATAAATTTCATTATGCAATCGACCCTAATTTGCATAGCGAGTTCTGAAAAGTATTCCGCAATGAAATACTTGGAAGCGAACACCTTTATAAATAATAATTTGGTGGAACTAATATATAATTATTTTGCATCTTACGCTGCAAATACTGACGGAGTGATTTTTGCAGGAACATGTTGAACCTGTTTTGTACTTGTTTCTGATATCATCTCCATTTTTTATTCTTACGTATCAGCGAAGATGTATTGAGAAAACGTGATGAGAAGAACACTTTTATTACTCTTTTACACTTTAGGAAGTGCAGCATTACGTAACTTGAAAAATTTACTTGAATAAAACTGATTTTTTTTTCTTTACCGGAGTTCGTTGCTTCAGGGCACGGTGTATATAATTCATTATAATTTCCTGATATTCATTCACGGAAGATAACTACAAATCAAACATACACGAATTTTTGCGAAACATAACCAACAATTGTTCAAATACGAATCAAATAATAAATCATGCGATACCGTGGTATCACGCAAATATGTGTTGAATTTAGTACGACTATTTTGATGCCCGACCATTCTATTGTATTGTAGATACGGGAATACGTGTATACGCATATGGTGTTTTTAATGATATACGTGAGCATATGTTGGCATGTGTCTAACAATTCTCTTACAAGTGTTATGACAAGAATAATAAATTATAAAAACAATTAAAAGCTGCAAATTTTGTGCATGCTTTTTCTGAAGCTGGAAATATGTACATAATTTTTGTATTTTATTTGTTCTTAAACCACGACTAAAAAGAATTGATCGCCCGAAAAAACGCCAGATTTGGAAATTTTGTAAACTTTTGCTAAATTTTATAAAACGTTGTAAAACTGAATAAAATTAGTTCTGATTAGACCTGATCGAACTTGGAAATTGGCTTGATTTTGCAAAAATGTATCTCATCAGTTAAGAAAATTGATCAGACTCAATGAATTTCGGCGATTATCGTTTGCGCCATAAACAAAATTTTTATCGATCATTTGTGCCACAATTGAATCTATTAATTGCAACAAATTAAAACTATTATTTGTGCCAACCAAAAATTATCATTTGGGCCATACTTTTATTTAAACAATTTGTCTGTTTTGTACTCGCTAACCATTTTTTTACAATTCATACACGTATAAAATTATTAGATCGTATTTTTCTTTAGTTCGTTTGCTGTTTATTATGAATTTCTCTTCACTTTTGATTACAAACAGCTACACATTAAATATTTGAAAATACGGTCAGTTTGAATTTTCTTCTCAAGCTATTGACAATCTCGTGTATTAAAATTACTATTATTAAAAAAGAAACGACTCGAGAAAATTTTAGTATATTTTATAATGAGTACAAGTACAGAAAAATAATTGTATGATGTCAAAAAGAAATATTTCATGGAGGTGTACTACGCAATCGTATTCCTGCAGAATTGAAACTACTAATATACTAATAATTATAATAGTCTTTTTAATATAAATTTCAGGAGATGGGACGTTTTATACAAGTCAACGTTTTTTTGAACAGTTTTACAAAATCCATGTTTATAGTGCGAATAAATACTAGCCAGTGATATTTTGTTTTCTACTGAGTAAAAGCAAAAACTGTTATATTGGAATGTAGGAACACATTCGCAATTTAACAGGTAAATTTTTTAAATTTAAATTGTGTTATAGTTATACTTTCTACACTATTTTTATAAACATTTTATTTTATTAGATGGTAAATTTACTCCCGAGACAGTATTGTTAGACTATAAAATGACGAATCACATCACATCGCATTAGTTCATCATTTTCCATATATGTATCCAGACAACCAGTATTTTCAGAATGAATTCATTGTGAATACATATATTAATCATTTATGAACTATTATCGAATCATATTCGAATCCCAATTATTGTTTTATTTGTTTCGATATGAGTTTATTTCTCGGTTAATATTTATAAATTCAATTCGAGCTGTTATAGATCCTATTATGAATGTGTAGAATATTTATTTTGTGATAATTTTAAGTATTATTTAAATTTAATATTAACGCAATATTAATTTATTGTGAGGTCATTATAAACTTATTGTGAACTTTGTACGAAGATATTATGAATTCATGTTCTTCTTCTCTATAAGAATAAGAACAAAGATAACAAAAAAGACATATTGCAATAATATTGCAATTAAAACAATGTTCTAAATTAATTATTAAATTTTGTGTTTCCCGCTAAATGGCTCACAACAGTGTGTTTAGTACGGCGTGAGATCTTTTACCGATCTCCGTGGGTTTCGATTGTGGTAGGTTGAGATGAATAAATTAAAGTCAAATTTGAGTCAAAATTTTTATGCTATTTATTAGGCTCAATAAAAAAGTGGAAAAGCCTTCAAGGTATAAAAACCACTGAAATGTTAAATGAATTGTGACTACATTACAATAGAAACGAATTAAGTGCACCAATGAAAAACAAATTGAATTAAATGTGTATATTCCTTTCAACGAATTTAATAAATTATAAATGTATAGGGAATCAAACCCCTGAATTTAAGTCAAAAAGACTTGTTTTTTGTATGGAGAAAAATCCTCTGAATATTGTATAAAGTTGTATTCCAAATTTGGTTTTGCGAACTTAGTTGCTCACTAAAAACAAGACTGACTCCGCCACTGATGTTTTTCAGAGACGAAGCTTCACCGTGCTTACTTCAACACAATGTTGGATGTGGACTTTTCTGAAAATATGTATTTTCATTGGTGCATTTGACAAATAATAATTTCATTGGTGACACTTAAAAAAACGCATCATTATTGGTGAAAGGTTCATTGACAAAAATTTATTAGTCATGGTCATAAATCGTGCGTATTAGATTTCCGGAGACAAATTTCACTGCGCGTTGCAGTACATGTGTTTTCAATTAAATTCAGATACTCAATCGACGCACACTTTGAAATCCTTAAGAAATGTTTTCGAAACATTTCAGAAATTTAAAATAAAAATAATTTTTTTGCTCCACACAATTTCTTAAAGTAACGACTTTTTACTTAAATTATATATCCGGTGTACGCATCTGAGTTGCACTTAAATTAAACTTCTAATATATAAAACTTAAAATTTATTACTTTACTAAAATCAAAATTATGTGCTTATATAAATGTCGAAACATATTGAAACAACTCACAAAAAGATTGCCACTAAAAAGTATAAAATTACCCGAAGTTTCTGGTTTTTTGCGATTTATTCGCCATGTTCTTACGATGTTAAGAACATTATTTTAATTGCAATATTATTGCAATGTCTTTTTTTGTTATCTTTGTTCTTATTCTTATAGAGAAGAAGAACATGAATTCATAATATTTTCGTACAAATTTCACAATAATTTCATGATAAGTTCATAAATGATGAATATATATATTCACAATGAATTCACAATGAATACATTCTGAAAATACTGGTTGCTGAGCAACAATCAAAGGATACTGATTTCATATTGGTCAATCTTGGTATAGAAAAATTAATGAACTTGGCTTGTTGACGTTGTACATAACTAACTCTCGTTAAGCTGATTGGCTGAAGCTTTGTTTTGGATTACCGTTATTAAAGGCGGAAGAAGTTTGGAACGCTTCCATTGACATTATGTCTCAATGCCCATCGACTTCAACGTTAATGACTTTTGCTAATTATATTGTAAATAATTATGTAGATAGTCGTTTTCCTCCAAAATTGTGGGCTGAAGGTATTTCGGAAATCTGCGCACGACAAATGAAGCTGAGTTTTTTATAAACACCTTAAAGATCATTTCAATCGACTTAACCCTTCAATTCAATATTTCATTGAAATTTTACAAAAATTGCAAGCAGAAACATATTCGTAATTGGCTGGTTCAGTCAATCGCAGAAATAAGCACATGACAAAAAAACACATTTTTGAAAGAAATTTGTACAAAGTATGGAAGCAATCAAATAAGTATGTTAGACTTTCTTAGATTATGCGGTCGCAAATTTTTTGCCGGTAGATTTATAATTTTAACCACATCAGACATTTTTCTTCTGCTTGACATATGCATATTCTAAATAAAAATTTCGATTTTGCTGTTAAAGAAAATATTTTTTGAAATATGACTTAGCCATTTATCTGTACTCGTATAACTCACAAAATAATGTTAGTTAAGTTTTTTCTTTACAAAAAATATCGTGCAAATAATAAATACATTGGCGATAATAATGTATTTCATTTTGGCGCTAATGATAAATATATATTGGCATTAATGATATATTGAAAATTGGCCCTAATGATGGGTGGCGCAAATGTCATATTGGCGCAAGTGATATACAGCCATGGATTTTTTATTTTTTATTAAATATGACGAGAAAAATTCAATGAAATTTTATTTTGAAAATTCATTGAGTTCGATCCATTATGCTCAATTTTGTTATTCGCCCAGATACATTCGTGCAAAATCAATTCAGTTTTCAAGTTCGACCACGTCTGATCGAAACTGCTTTTATTCAGTCTTCAATCTACTTCCAGATCTGATCAGAAAGTTTGAAATTTTCAAGGAACTTCCCAGTAACTGGAAACCGATTGGCCCTATTCAAAGAAGTTGTCATTCAATCGGGTTTCAATGCAATTTCTGAATCGGGTGCAAAACCAATAGAAAAACAATCGCTTTGAATGCGTAAAAATCTCAAATCAAATTTGACAGCTAACATAACCAAAAGAAACATTCGAATGCAATGTAATTCAATTGGATGCCAATCTGGATTAAAAGAAAAGTTCTTTCAAAAAGAAATTTGTGAGAAATTAATGAGATTTGAATCATAAAGTAAATATTTAAAATAATTTTGTGTTTATTACTTTATTTTAATTTGTAATTTTTCAGTATTTTTCAATCACATAGCAACAAATAATTATAAATATTAAGCAACCAAAAAATTAATCAACATCATTGAGAGCTGGTAATTTACACAAAAATGATTTTGTTTCAACAGTTATTGAATTAATTTTACATAATATGTTTTCTGGTGATGACATTTGTTTGAAATCCTCGTTTCCTATTACTCATGTATTTTTTGTTTATAATTATTTGCAGCTTTTGAAAAATACTAAGACAAATTTTGAGCATATGTATGTCACCTGTCTTGGACCAACTATGTATTGCTCAGTTTTGAAAATCATCTAAAAAAATATGTTTCAAGAACTTCATAAGTTACTGGGACTAGTTAGGTCCGAACGATGTTACCCAGGTTGAAAAACTCTATTTGGGTTCAACTTCTTATCCAAATGCTTGTTCTTGACTGCCCATATAGGCCCAAGTTCAAACCAACTAATTACCTATCTGGGCCAAGATGAATACGGCTAAACATACCTAAGCAGGTCCTTGAACAGGCCGTATATTGGTGCAAATATTGGGGTCAATTAATTTGTCTATCAAAAGTGTGGGTACAAACAACCTGGATTGACCCTCTAAGGCCCTAAATTAGCCCAATATAGGCTTGCTAGTATATGGGTTAGCCTAGCTGAAACAAAGCTAGGGCTCAGTTACATTTCCAGGCATGACCGAATATAGTTCTAGTAGGGGAATTAAAATTTGAAGTAATTGTAATAATATAAAACAATAAATAAAATAAACTTTATTAATCATAATATAATAATTAAAGTTCAATTTTTTTTAATAAGTAATAGTATTTCTTTCTATACTAATTTTAAGAACATTCCCGGCCAGAAAATGTTTCATCTGGCTAAGTCATGCCCTGACGGGGTTCAAACAAACTGAGTCGGGGCTAGCCAAGTTGGGCCCAGACTTAACATAGCATTTACACTGACATAACATTTACAAAATCACAAAGATATTACAAATAATACGCATGAATATTACTGTTCAGACTTTCATCAGCGACACGTAGATTCATAATTAGGCTTCTTCCGGTTGGTAATCACAAAACTAATGATAGTCTATCGACAATAGCGTGACCGAAGTATACCATTGACATCCATTATCATCCGTGCAAATAGGACGCTGGCTATTTATCCCAACCAAAAGTCTATCGTGGCCAAGAACTATTCAAAGACCAAATACTTACATAATACAATGAAAAATAATTACAAAATATAGTATAATCCTTACAAGTCCATATTTTGACCAATTTTTTCTTCTTGGATTAGGCGATGATAAAGTAATATTTTTTGCGAAGGATTTAGAATACTCATCGTGACTTCGTGCTTTGTTAGAAATTGTTCAAAGAAGAAGTATATTTTTTATTGCAATCAGAATTTTTATTTTCTCTTACAATAAAATAACTTTTTAGATATTTTAAAAATACCTCAAACTGAACCTAGAATGATCCTAGAAATGCTTCAGAATAAATCCAAAAAAACTTTAAATAGATCATAACACTTGTGAAAATGACTGTGAAGAGATACTAAATTAATCCAATGACCCAGAAATACTCCAGAATAGCCTTAAAAAATCTTTTAAATGTTTGAACGATCCTAAATTCACTCCAAGAAGACTTAAAATAATTCCAAAGTGACCCAGAATGACCCCAAAATGGCCCCAGATCAGCTTCAAAAAGATACCAAAAGTATTCTAGACAGATCTCAGAATGATCCCAAATTGACTACAAAATGACACTTAAGGTGATATGTTAGTCGATTTCAGGATGTCTCTCTTACTTACATGTAAACTTCTATAGTTCTGTCTCTTTCCCACTTATGTGACTGATATATCACCTTAAGGAGATATTTATTAAATCACTTTAATTTCATTTAAAACCCTGTCAGATTTGATTATTTAATGTCTTTATACAGATTTTATCAATTTTCTTATTCAATTGAAGAATTTCAAGTGTTCCGAGAATATTCCGAGAATTTTTCTAAGGACTCATCCGTAAGGGTTATTGATAAAACCGACATAGATTTTTTTTTAATCATTATTGTTAATACTACAAAGTATTAATCTAAATTACATCATTCAATTTTCTCAGTGTCATATAAGCTATTGAAAATCAATTTTTTTAAAGAAATGCGCACAAAAATAAGAACTGAGTTTTAAAACAAAACACGGTTCCTAACTATGACGACAATTTAC
Source organism: Idris sp. 1 HC-2018 (assembly GCA_022817325.1). Taxonomy (NCBI): domain Eukaryota; kingdom Metazoa; phylum Arthropoda; class Insecta; order Hymenoptera; family Scelionidae; genus Idris; species Idris sp. 1 HC-2018. The sequence continues at coordinate 4,956 of JABFPM010002552.1, read as the reverse complement.
GTTTTATAAGTCTTTTATAAAGGAAATTGATCATTTTATTCAAAAAATACCTAACTCCGTGAACTTTGACATTCTCTTAACCCATTAACGCCTGAGCTAATTTTATTTTTTGTTTAACTTTGAGTTCGATTTTTACTGACATAACAAACGGAAATTTCAATATGAACTACATTATCTTATAGATTGAAGTGTCTTCTATCAGATTCCGAACTGAAAATTATTATTTTTTTCGTAAAAATGTAATATGGCGACTTATAAACAAAAAATTACTACATATTATACATTTATGATATAATTCGACATATCAAGCCGAAATAAATAATTATCGCTATAGAAATTGATAAAAATGAAATATTCTATCTAATTTCTGATGAACTTTAGAGTTTTCAATATGGTGGATCCAATATGGTGGGCAAAAATATGTTAAAATCATAGATTTTAGGCTTTTTCGTCAGAATTTTTTTACATTTATTTTAAAAAATGATGAAACATATATCGATAGGCCATTTTTAGTGTAAATCAGTATTTTCAAGATGGCGGATTCAATATGGCGACGCAAAAAATATCAAAATAATGAATTTTAGTAATTTTCTAGTAACGGAATGTTTAAATATGACATTTCGAAAAAAATCAAAAGAAAGTTTGTAAAACGGCAAATTTTTATCTTGTTGGGTCACCATGTTGAATTCGCCATTTTGAAAATATTTATAAAAACATACTTTTAGTATGAGCTTTTGAGAATATTTTATCATTCTGAACAATAAACATACAAATATTACTAGAAAATTACTCAAATTTATTATTTTGATATTTTTGCGTCGTCATATTGAATCCGCCATCTTGGAAATTTAAATATTCCGATGAGAAAAAAATATTTCTTAATTTTACACTGATTTTTTCTGTTTTTTTGTTTATAAGTCGCCATATTAAATTTTTACAAAAAAAATTAATTTTTAGTTCAGAATCTGATAGAGGACACTTCAATCTATAAGATAATATAGTTCATATTGAAATTTCCGTTTGTTATGTCAGTAAAAATCGAACTCAAAGTTAAACAAAAAATAAAATTAGCTCAGGCGTTAATGGATTAAGGTAATTATTTTTCTTATTCACATTATTACTATACAAACTAAAGTCTTTATTTATTTCGGCTTCATTTGGATGTTATACATTAGCATTAGCTATTCCAAAATGATATATTATTAAATCCTCTAATTTTTATTCAACAAAATCTAAGATTTTTTATAATATAAATTTGTCAACAATTTATGGTTTTTATATAATTAATCCATTTTCTTATTCGAAAAATGATGTGATCGAAGTATAACAAGTAACTGCTTTTCATTTCTTCAATCAAATTCCAGTTAATTTAATATAATTAAAGTACATAATAAGGATTTACTCGTTAAGTTAACATACGTAAAATCAGTTTTGTTTGCACATTATTTTTTGTTCTTAAGTAGTATTTTACAAATGATTTATTAAACAACACATAATCCATTATGTGATTATTTGTCCCAACCGAAATTATTTGTATATTAAAGATATTAATGAATTCAAAATTTCATAATTTTTTAAAAACTATTTTATCAACAAATATTTTGAAAAGAAATGTCGAAAAATAAAATGAAAAATTTCTGTAATTCCTGCAATCAATAAAAGGTTGTGTTTCTTTAGGCAAAAAATATTTTCCACTATCACCTTGCATCACCTTCAATCAATTTTTTCATGTTCAAAAAGCTCATTTATAACCACTGTGAAATGTGGCGGATAAAATATAATACGTTACTTGAAAACACAATAATCTTTCAAATAAAAGCAAATCTATTTGCTAACGTCCCCGCAACGTTTCTTACGTGATCAATCTCAAAAAAGTGCTGTAACGTTGTAAAAAGTGGCAAGTACTGACAAGTAACTCATCCATCAGCAATAATAGGGTTAAGCTTACCAGAAACAGTTGACTGTTGAACAAGCCAAGCTATTTCAATTTTTCGTAAGACAAACAGCTTCGATTGATTGTTTAAGTACCAATTGTTTTTAGCAAATATTCGCTTACACTAAAAATCTTCCGTTAAGCCACTTTTACTCGTACTTTTAACAGCTAAAGTGATATCTTCGAGTATATCAGAAAAATATTTAAAACTACCACAAGTTATCGACAAGATTAGATTTTGAAAATTATTATATGCAGAATTATTGATTTCTGATTATGTTTTAATAAAAATTGTTATTCTACTATACCTCGAAATTCATTAATTAACTTGAACTTTAAGTTTTAATAACTGAATAATATCGCAGAAGAATTTTAATTTCAAGTTTGATTAGATCAAATAGGTTTGCCATAAAATTTTTCATTAGTCCAATGTTCTTCTATTTGAAAAAAAATAACGAAAAAAATCCGAAAAGAATTGAGGGTCGCCGTCACCCAGTAACCCTTTAGTGGCTGACAGTGCCAGGCACTGGTTATAGATTTCACCCCTAATGGAGGTTGCTATAGCGCAAAACTTGCCGCATGTTTAAAGCAGACGAAACCAATTCGAGGGTTGTTTTAGTTGGCCAGGTGAGTTTTACCTTGATGATGAGTACATTTTCGGTCGTGACTGAACAACTATTCGCGAGTGATCAAAAGCGCGCCTAGATAATGAGCATTTCTAGTGACATCGTGGTTAATATGCAGTAAACGAGAGTGAGACGATGTGAGATGGAGCTTGAAAATGGTACATCCAGCCGGAATAGTTGGCTCTAAGAGGGAAGCGAGGGGCTTTGAGAAAAGCGTTCTAATGAACTAAATGGATTCGGGCGGAAAGGGTGCTTCTTCTTTGATGGTCTTGGCTTTTTATTCGGTAGTGTGAGTTATGTGGATGGCGGCTTGAGAAATGAACACTGAGGATACCAAATTCACTAGGATACGTTCGTCGTGTTTTATTCTCGTTTTACTTTTGAAGAATTTGGAATGCTGATTTCGAAGGGCTTGCAAAATTTTAAGTTGTTATTGATGAGAAAAGTTAGTTTGTTTTCGTGCGAAAATTTCACGGTGACATTTAATTTTATAATGATACATTTGGACGTTGAATGATTTATTGAATTAACTGTTTATGTTACTAATTGAATTTTCAGCAAATTAAGATAAACGATAGAGGTTTCTGCATATAATAATAGTTATTGAATTTTGAATATAAAAAATTTAATTTAATTGTGGATATTAGCTATTTTTGATCGTTTTTACGAAACTTGTAAAACAATGCAGTGTGGTGTTAAGTGAAATTTATTTCGATTGGAAATTTGAATCATTTATAGATACAATACAAATGTAAAAGTTCAATAAAATATTAAAATCTTTAAAAATATCTCATAATAAGACTACAAAAGTAAAAACAAAAACCAACTTAAAAACGTCGATATACAATAACCAGAATAAATTTTTCTTTACGTGTACATTTAAAAAAATGGGTTCAAATGCAGTACTAGTTCTTTTATTACAATTTATTAGCAGATATTTCAAGATTTAAACTTCCATTGAAAAAATTCGTTTGTTAGAAAAATTGTAATTTATTTAACAAATTTAGAACTTTATTATTAAATATAAATGTATGTGACATTTTATATCACAAAGAATAACCTCGCAAAAATTATTTTGGTAAAGCAAATTCAAATATTAATATTAGTATTTAATAAAGTATTAAGTTAATTGTTCATGAACTAAGTTTTGAAAAATACAGTAATTAATTAAATGCTTTTATTTTTTTTAAAGATTAATGCCGCAATATTGCAACATATGAAACGATAAAAAAATCATATTTTTGATCAATCAGACTAGATTACTTTTAATGAAACATACTTTAAAATATTGTTCCTCAATTTTTACATTGCTGCAATACTTTTTTAAAAAGACATATTTTTATAGCTTTTATGAAATCTGTGTAGTAAAAACCAAAACTGTCAATTTCGATTTTCGGTTGTTATAATTAGGATTGCACAAATGATCATCAAAATCTTTTTTGGTCAATTGACGGCCAAAATTATCAAAATGTATTTTAAAATATAGATTATATAAATAAACAAATTAATGAAAATTTATCATTATTAAAACGTATTTATATGTTTTTTACATTTGAAGAAATAAAAATTTAATTATAATTAAGTTTAAACAATAATAATAATAAGTATTAAACAATTAAGATTTATAAAAATTCATTGCACTTTAAGAATTTATCAAAACCAGTAATATCACTGTAAAAAATTGTTTGTCGTTATTTCTATATTTTTAAAGATTTTAATCAATTTGACCATGTGGTCAAAATCTTCTTGGTAAATTGACCAGATTATGACTTGACCGTCAAAATTTGTGCAACCCTAGTTATAATTATAACTAAGAAGTTTTTTGTAAAAATTAAGAATTAATATATTTTTTAAACTAAGCATTGTTCCATTTTAAAAATGAACTATGTTAGTTTAAACACAATATTTTACATATATTTCATCGTATGTTTATACTAAAGTTAATCCGATTAAACAAAAATATGATTACTTTTTTTATTCAAATTCGTTTAATCAAGTTAATAAACTGCCTGTACAAAAGTTTTTGTTTTTCACTAATGACAGCCTTTTGGCATCTGTCTACATTGTAATAACAAACTGCAAAATTGTAATACGTTTTGCAGTATATTTATTACAAAATTGAAGTATAATTCCAATTTTGCAGTATATAGCTGCAAAATCGAAGTTTGGCTTGAAAAATGAAGCATTTTTCCACAATTACTGCAAATTCAAAGTACAAACAATTTTTTTCTCTTTAAAAAATAAATTAGCAGTTAAAATCAATGCAAAAGTGCAGTTCTCACTGCAAAAGTAAGGTACACCGACGCTATCGTATATAAAACATCGGCTCGGTAGACAAGTTAGGTTTGGTGATCAACGAGTATGTGATTGTGTAATTTATGCTATAATAATACTTGT
>JABFPM010002551.1:0-16404 GCA_022817325.1 Idris sp. 1 HC-2018 | reverse complement strand
GAGACCATGCTGTCGTAGGGAACACCCCGCTTGTTGCAGTGAAATAATAATAATAATAATTAATAAACACGTAATTGTAAACACGTAGAACGCAATTTTGTAGGGCGACGCCAGGGCGACGAGACATTTATCGGCGTGATGTTGTTTGTCGGGATTATTTCAATGTCGTTTTATCTTATAATAGAGTTTAAAATGAGGGGAAAAACGGGCAGGGGATAATAAACAAAGAAAAGGCTTTGTTGGGATTGAAGTTGAACTTTTTCTCAATAAAAAAGAACAAACGTTTCGGCGAAGAAAAAAAAGAGAAAACTTTTGTTCAGATTTATTCATTAACAATGATTTACATTTTGGATGTACAAAATTTGACATTTGAGCAACTAGATTATATACTATATATATATATAAGTTAAAAACCAATTACAAAAAAGAACCACTTCACTCGCAACAAACACAAGAATAGATGATATAATTTTTCAAAAATATAAAAGTTATAAACGATTTATATTAATAAAAAAATCATCTAAATATATATTATTCATAATGTATAATCTAATTGTAGTTGTGATAAGTAGTTCTTCCATCGCTAAATGTCCGGCTGTAAGATTAATAATAACATTTGTCAAATAATCAAAAGTCATACAGCGCTTGTACAAATATTCAAAACTAAATATTAAGAGGGAACCCAATTGGATTAAATATAATTCTACGCAAATCATAGACAATATTGTTATAATAAACAAAAAAGAAAAAAACAGACAAACATTTAATATTAATACTTTCACTAATTAAGCGGCAAGTAGAATTGTATCTAACCCATTTTTCAGTTTTTGAATTATATATAAACGCACCGAAAAAAATCGCTGACGTAGCTTTTTCCGATAAATAACATCGAAGATGATTCAAGTTCGAATATCAAGTCTATTTGTACGAAAAAAGTAATAAGTGCTATACTATTTAGTAATTAAAAAAAAAAAAAAAAAAAAAGGGACGGCGAAACCAGAGATAATATTAAAAAAAATTAATTTTAAAGTGCGCGACGAGATTTGAAGCCTTATATAAAGCGGACCGATAAATGGTTCGATCGCCCTTAAAAAATTGTGTTTGTTTTAACACGACGATTATTCGATGTATTTTGGGCATTTTTACGGACAAGTATTCCTTAAGACAGGTCTCGTTCTTGTCTTGCGCATGCTAACATCGACTTGTATACAGTTACAATTGTACATAAAGAAAGCACATTCCAAAACAGTCATATTTTTAACACGAAAAAAATCTTCATTTTTCTACAAAGTAAATTCATCAATTTTATATATAAAAATATATATCGTTTAATATTTCTATTTCACGTATAAAATATAAACATTTCATCCATCTCGAGTGATATAAACTTTGACATTAAAAATGTGACCGTTTTGTGTGCTTTCGAATATTGGGCTGCTCACAATGATGCAACGTCAAAAGTCTTTAATATTAAAATTAAAAAAAAAAAATTGCGGTACGATGGCATTAAGAAGATGTCTTAAGACTAAACGATTCAAAAAATGAATGAAAAATGAGAAAACATTGACGGTACGAGACAAATTGCTTTCAAGGTACAAGTTCCACAAATAAATTAAAATTTAAAAAAAAGTTTAACAAATGATTATGATATGTAGATGAAATATATAAAAATAATAATAGTGAAAAAAAATTTAAAAAAGGCATATTTGAAAAAAAAGTTCTCGTCGTGTGACTATTATTATATATATGCAATATATACATATATATATATATATTAAGTTGTTCATTTGCCCAGATCGTATTGAATGGCTATATTATTAAATGAATTTTGTCGAACATCTGACGGGAATTCAGCCCACTTGCTGAAGTCGATGTGTGGAAGTACGCCACTTCTGCAAGGCACACGCGGATTTCTGCAAGCATAAGATTTTTTTTAAGAAATAAGTAAATAGATTGTATTAGATGTTAATATCTCGATTGAAGTATTCTACATTATGTAGTAGCAGGTCGTTGACTACATTTTTTAGTCAACCATAGAAATGGCTTTTGCAATAAATGCTCCGTTAAAAAAAAGAAACTTGTATAATTTAATTTTTTGTTGACTCACATTTCGTGATCTGGAAGGACCATCGGGTACACTTGTATTGAGTCGATCAAGTCGGTATTGTCGCAAATCACCCTCGCTAGTTTCACTTTTCTAATTTCATTTAATTGTTCTGGAAAATAAATTTAATGTTACAACTTAATCGGAAAAAATGTGAATAATTTTATATAAGTAATAATTGTATCCATAAGAATGCCACAAATGTTCGCAGGAATTTCTATTGACTGGTTTATTTTTCCCGAGTTGAGTGGTCTTTTCTTGACTTTTTTTATTCACCTAGAGTAAATGATGACGGCTGATTTGGAAGTTCGTACCAGAACCGGTCGCCTCGCCGCGAGTTACTGAATTGTGTTGCAATGATGCATGCAAAAGTGGGACCAAGCATGCTTCCAGGAAGAGGCTTTTCCGAAACTCCGCCGGACCACAAGTCCACGTCACCAGGGACCCTGTTTAATTGTAATATACATTAATTTTCAATTCTTTCTTATTTGTATAATTTATATTTTTTTATTTACTCGAAAATCGAGCTGTATCTCTGAATCGTTTCGTTCGGCATCGATCCGAACAATTCTTCGAAAGTGTGCGCGTCCGGAAGACCACAGAATTTCCTGAAACAAATATTTTTTTCTTTATTATTATATCAAAAAGTAATCTTATATAACTAATTTAAATTTTAAAATGACATATTTATAGATAAACTTTTTATTCTTTTAGGTTTCCAGAAGTTACTACAAAATTTTTAAGTTGTACAAAGTAAAGGAGAAGTTGCAGATCATAAAAAATAACATTTTTAACGAGATTCTTTGAATTCAGGTTGAATTGAAAAAATTTCTTTTTTAATGAAATAACAGTAATTTTACATGTTGGCAAAAAAAGTACGATAAACAAGTGAAATAACTCACCTGAATTCCATGTAACTTGGTATCCCAAACTCACGTCCACGCTGCATGTTAAATGAGACTAGATCCATTCCAAATTTGGCGCCTGTTTTCTTGAACAAGTGATTAGTGACCTATAAACAAACGGGAATTGAAGGAACTTGTTTTTTTTTTTTAAACTCACATAAGGTAATGCCAATTGAACATAATACGAAAGCATGCGACATATTAGTGACAGCAATTTTACAATAATTGTCAACATTTAAGATGCCTTAAGGTGATGCCGAAGTCATTGAAGAGCAAAAAAAGATAAAAGGAAACTAAGATATGAGAGAGTGAGGCAAACCTAGTTTGACTTCGGCATCACCTTAAAATTAAAACAAATATTTATATATTTTTCACATAATTATCACATTTTTCTTAAAATTTCACGAGTATGATATAATACATTCTTGAAATACAATAAAATAAGAGAAAAGTGCTTTTTCGTGATACAGATAAATAATTCAATGACTTTCTATTATAAGGCAACATGAGATTCAATTTGCTGACAGAAATGGCTTAAATTGTTTAATGGCTTGGACTTGCTGATATAATGAACAGGTGAACAGGCTTACTTCTTGCGTTATAGAGTCGTCCATAGCCTGAGCCACTTGGTTCATAAGGCCCATGAAGTACTCGTCAAACACTCCAGCCCGATAGAGATCATAAGGCTTTCTTATGAGATCAGATAATCGTTTTGAGGCTGTAATTATTCATGTATTTATGAGATATTATGTCTATAATATCTCATAACTTAATACAATTATCGTTAAATAAAATTGACTTTAATAAGTATGTTAATTTTTGGTGAAGTTTAACATTTTTTGTAAGAAAATTTACTGGTTACAGGATTTTTGCTTTAGCTCAACTGAAAAGGATTGATTATATTTTTATCATTTATGATTAATTATTGCTGGATAATTTAGGAAATCATTTTATCACGTAAAGCTCGAAGCTTACCAATAAATTTGTGAGCTTTACTCCAGCGTTCGATTGCTGTCGGTAACAAAGAATGTCCAAATCTAAATGCGGCTGCTGCAAATGCATCCAGCACTGTGGGATCCACATTCGAGTCGTATCCATCCCAGTAAACCTGAAATTTAAATACTAGATTTAGTTCATTTGTCATTTTGATATTTAAGATAGATGGTAAAAGTTATAGTAAATTATAATTTATAGAATGGATATGTTAACAAATTGCAATATTTTGTTAAAAGGCTTTCTAAAGGATTAATTTCTGAGCTACTGTAATTTATGGTTAACGGAAATGTTTTCTTCCTGCACTGCAGAAAAATACGTGATATTGAAAGGTCAATTTTAATAGTGAATAATTAAATTTCAAAATAACTTGTCAAAATTCAATATTTAGTGCTAATGTGGTTGTATTTTTAGCTCACAAATTTTATTGACTTCTAGGCAATAATTATAGGACATGTTGTTTATAATTGACTATAATAATCTCTTAGAACCACTTTCACGTGTACGTTCATATACAGAAGTGCACGCACGTCATTAAACTAACACGTTTCAGCGAGAACAGATTAACAAATTAACTAAGAAGACTGTAACTTTTTCATTAACAATTTGACATTCGCCTCTATGTTCAAGGTGCCTGTTAATTATGAACAATTAAATAATCTTACATTTTTTTCAAGTAAAAGTCCAAACTTTTGCATCACGTCTTTGCCCAAAAGAATAGGTAGGAACTCATTGTAAGTGATATGTTGAATTTCAGCAATGACAATTCGTCTGGCTTCTTGGAACAGAGTTTCGTCATTCCAGTGAGGGTTCACTTGTGCTAGGCCTTTGGCTACGCGGTTGTGCTCTCTCGCCATCAGGGTGTGCATGCACGTGAGCACCAGTTGCTCATTGACTCGAATTTCACCTGAAAACATACAGTGACTTTCAATTACTATTACTGATGAATTTAAATAATTTGATTTTAAGGCTCACCGGCTTCAAAGCAGAACATCGACTGGTTGGGACGAGTGCAGCCTTCGTCAGGAACGTCCAGTTTCAATGGCAGCAAATCTTTCAAACCGTACTTGGCGAATACTGGGTTCATCCTCAGAAGACCTCCATAACCAGTTCGTAATTTTCTAAATTTAAATTAAAAAGTTCTTGAACTTAGTTTTAGGTTTCTTAACGTTTTTTTAGGAAATGTTTTGAGGAAATACCTAGAAAAATGTTCTGTGACTCCATAAATGGTGTTTCCATCGAGCACTCCTGTAAGAAGATTGAAAGGATTTCGACTGCCGAGTCGACAACCTGGACGAATTCCAGGGAAAGCTCGAACAAAGTCTATACAACGAACCCCGAAGAGTTTGTAAAAGTAGTCGTTCTCTGGAATTATGATTTCGTTGCAGTAGGGGTGCTTCTGGTGAGGATGTCGTCCGCAACATTCCTCAGGGTCGTTCCGATTGAAAGGATCTGAAAGTACGTTTAAAGTATTTGAAAAGTATTGAAATAGTTTTAAATTTGATTTTAGATGGGAAGTTCACCTAGAGGAGTAGCAGTTAGTGTGTAATCGTGGTCCATAAATTGGCCCCAGGCGATGACCATAACAGTTCCAGCGTGATCGTGGAAACCTTCATCGGGATGCATTGTGTGCGAAACCACGCGGGAAAGTGGAAGCTGATTGCCAGAACTTGCGATTCTTGGCATAGTCATTGCATCGGCAAAACTTGGTGGCATTAGTCTGCAAGAAGATAATTCAATTACTTAATTTTTTCTGAGCAATAAATGTAGAGAACTAAAAATCAATTGAAGAATTAGATTAAACATTTGATAGTGAAATCAAATCAGTTTGTTAACTTAATTTTTACAAAAACAGAGGATACAAAAAGTTGTCTCACCTTTTAAAAGGCACATAAGCTGCACCCCACATCGGATGTTGTATGTTGTTACACATTCCATCAAAACGTCTGTACTTTCCTGCTCGACATTGAACGTTACTTAAAAAGTCAGGACACATTTCACGAATCAGAGTCTTAGATGTGTCTATCTGTGGCAACATATGCTCGATTTCATGCCTCGATAAACCATACCTAAAATTTTTGCATCAATTAAAAACCTCACCTAAAATGACAAAAAAGTATACCTAAAATGACTAATTACACTTAAAATGATTAATTATACCTAAAATGAAAAGGTTTACCTAAAATTATACCTTATAATACTCTAAAAATAATAGACCATAAGTAGTAAATTAGATATAGTCTTTGTTTTTAATTAAAACATAATTTATGTTCTAACTTGGTTATTATAAATTCCAACACGTAAAGTGAGATTTACTTTTAATTTTTACCCTAAGTAAATTTATTGTAACAATTACTTAATTACGTCACTCAAAGCGGAGTGCAAAATGACTAATTGCGAATCAAAAATTATTTTCGCGAGAGATAAATAAGTGATGTAAAAAGGTGACTTAATAACGGTAGCAATTACAGATTAACACAAAACATCAGATTGTTAGAGCCGCCTGGCCAAAGATAACCAATCAACGCTGATCTTTCGTGTACAATCAATTACTTTGTCCGATAAAGTATCGATGCATTGAATGCAACCTTTCTCGCGAGCACAATTAACCGTCAGATATTTATGTAGGGCAGATTGAGCAAAAGTGTTTGTTAAGACTCGAGCAATAATTGCTTCATCATCAGCTTAATTCTACATTTACGTTAAAAGTACGGGAGACTGTCGCTAACAGATTTATACTAACATTAAGAGTAATCTGCTAAGATTAATGGTTATTTAATGTAATTATTTTTGTACATGATATGCATGAAACTGCACTTTTTTGTACTACCTTCGAGCTAGATTTGTGGAAATGTCCAGCAACACTTCGCCGATTGTGGCCAGCTCTTCAGCTCTCCATAAACTTGACTTGGGTTGCGCGATATCTGCAGAATGTTTTTTAAATTGAATTAATTTTGAAATAATACATTAATTTTATAAAACTTAAATTTACCAATCCGTTTTCGAGCGTCCACGTAAGCCTGGTTAATGACGTCATAAGTGATACATATTCCTGCTGTGGTTGTTCGTGGACTGAAAAAAAAAGTTGAATGAAAATGTAATTAATCAATTTGTGTCTCTTTTTTTTTGTAATTAAAGTATGTAAATTACAGTTTATTTATGGTATTCTCGTTAGCTTTTGATTTTTGCACTATTATCAAGCAAAGTCTTTTTGAAATTTAATTGAATGTCTGTGAAAGTTATGAAAAACGATATAAGTAAATGGAATCATACTTTTGTTTCAATAGAAAACCACTCGGCTTTCAAAAATGAAAAATAAGCCTGAGAAAAGGAAAAAGGCTGACTGATTATATAACTTTGTACGTGTAATTTAATAAGCTAGTGTATTATTTCGGTAATGAGCGGTTCATTATCAAATTTAAACGAGTCTGAATTGCATAATTAGATGACCAATTATCAGATGCCAGACTTTTTGTCTGGTCCTTTCCAAAATAACAATCTTAAAAAGTGACGCACAATTGATGAAAAGTTGCTTACACTTTTGATTATATTTAAAATGCATTATGCATATTTCAAACTCGGTTGGTATCATTATCCCGCCTTTAAATTCTAATAATTTAACCCGATACTCTTGTCAGGTACCGATTACGCGCATGATTTACCTCTAACCACAGTTTTTAAGAAACAACCGTAATGGAAGAAAGATATCATTTTTTTTCTTCGTTCAATTGTATCAACTGCTTGTTAAAGTGCAATTTTATTATCACAAAGATGTTTTGCCTAGGGAGAATTGTCATAAACGGTCACCGTTTGTCATCTGAATTAAAAGTGAATATGATTGTAACATTTTATTTTGCAGTTATGTTCGAGAAACTTGTACCACTGAATGCTTGTTCGCAATTTGTAAATTGGATCACGATCGGGTATTGAGACACACTCCTTATTCACGTTATTTTTGCTACTCAAGGAGGTGTTAATGAAATGGTGTCGTAAACTTTGTCCAAGAAATTTTACCATGTTTTGTTCATTAAAATTTCAATCATAATTAGCTGAATTTCGCCCAAAAAAAGGAACTGATAATAAGCTTTTTTTTTGTTTCAGACAATTAATTTTTCAAATTGGACTGTCAAAAATTAATGGAGTTTAACTTACAAAGTTCCACGCAGAAGGTTGTAGGTATAGTCGTAGATGCTGGTTCTTCCTTGAGAGTCCAGAACCAAGGCACAATTATTCTCTCCGCTGGCATAAATTTCTAAGGGCTGGTAATGTAGGACGGCGTTACTTATAGTAATATTGTTTTGTAATAATAACAGTATTATGAGCTGCTTCAGCCATTTAACTCCTTGTTGCGCATTTCTGTAACAATGTCGGGAAGCTGTCATATTTGATCCCTCGAGTTACACAACTATTTCATCACCGAAAGAGTCTCGTTATAGTTAGTTACTATATGTATAAATAATGCATCAAGTTCTGGCGATTTACTTTGATTTGACGAGCAAAACAAACGTCTTTTGTGTAAACTTCAAAGCGGACGGCTTTCTTGTCTTAATTGATAACAAATCATCAAAAAGGTTTCGCTCTTTATTCTTTAATTAGACTGAAAAGTTTTAAAGGTGCTTTCGCAATTCTGAATTTCTGACGTAAAATTGACGCTGATTACATGCACGTGCAAGGATATTAATCAACATTTCATGCACTTGATAATGAATTGTGCATTCTAAAGTGTGGGAGACCTAAAATTGCTACATTAAATGAAAAAGTAGTTTTTTAGTATAAAAAAGTTACAAATTTATGGGAAGTATAAATGTAGAAAAAAAGTCTTAAATTAGAAGTTGATGGAAATTTGAAGAAAGGTACATTGTTATTGTCCGATTAGAAAAATAGTTTTACATCTTGTGCAATTAGAATCTAGGTAAATGTCATATTGCAAAACGCGAATACGATATTTGCGCGGACATAAAAGCATAGTGTTACACTAGAAGTTAAATTGTACAATTTTTATATGTTTCGGAACGCTAAACATTTCGAGGTGAAACACCTTGAATTTCCATTTCCACTGAATCCATAATTGACTTGTAATTACAAATTGATAAAATTAATAATCAGTTTACTACTGAAACTATTGCGTTTCATTTTGCATTATATAAGCCGTCCGCGTGGCGAAGAATATACCACAAGTCACAAAAATGATCTTGTCTAACTTTCATAAGCATCGTCATTAAGATGTTCTCGTTTGTAAAGCGTAAAAACTCTCTTAGTAATCTTGTTTAAAAATCTTGCGGATAATCTCTTTTAAAAATCTTTAAGATAAATAGAACTTCAGAAGAAATATCAAAAGAAAAAAAAATGAAACTAAGGATGTATGTTAATTTAAGGATATTACGTGTTAACTAAAGAGTATTAAATATTTTTCTTTCTTTTTTTAGGAAACTGGAGCTTTGATTCTTATCATCTGAATAAAGTTATACAAGCTAATGAAAAGGCTCAAATCGTCGGCTGTACGGTCATTATTGTCTGGGAGCATTACGAGTACAGGACGCATGACACCCGGAGGCCCCAGAGGACATAGCTGAATGCGTGTGTTTATGTGTGTGTAAGATGTGTCCCGCGTACACTTTCTCGCGCGCGGCGCTGCCTTGATTCTCCTTTCACTTGCCAGCAAAATCTATAGCGACGAGCTCTTGTCCGGCAATCAAAAGATAGCACTTTGAGCCGCTCAGATAGATCAGTTTGCACGTCACTATCCTTATGCAACACGCGCCATTCAGTCTGCAGATTGATTTCATTGTTACCGTTTCGATTTACATCCTGAATGAATTTACAGTTATATTTCAAAACAAAAAAAACTATTTAATATACTTCATCTATTTCTATTAATTTGCATTGAAAAGTACTGATGACCAAATTGTAAAATAAAAAACTTTTATGTTGGCTTTGTAAATAAAAATTATGGATTGAAGTTTGATAAATTTGTTTAGCTATTTTAATTTGGTAATAAATAAAATTGTATTCCCAATTATTATTCATAATTAAGTGATTATGATTCATGAATAGGTAAATACCGAAAAGGAAAATATTCAAACTATGTTATTGGGCGCAAGTTTAAATGCATAACATAATATCTAGAGGGCAATGGCATGTTTCTACTTCACTTAACTTTTTTCACGTGAATTAATGTTACCAGGAAGTTTGTGTGCAGAATTGGTACCTTATGCTTAATATAATATGCGTTCGTGTCAGACAATATAAGCACACTATATATACTTGTTCTATTACATTTTGCATATAATTTAATTAAAATTTTTTGTTTATTTATAATTTTGTTACAAGTTATCTTAATTTTTGTATAGTCAGAAAAAAATGCATTTCTTTAAGCCAAGCCCAAATTATACTAATAATGATAATGCCCCGGTCAAAGAAAAGCACACACACCTTTCTTTTATCGTGAATGTAGGTGACGCTGTGGCTGGCGAATTTTTTACCTTGACTTGCGGTGCCCTTAGATTACGCCACACGGGCATTTGCATTTCGAAAACATTTTCATCGCATTATAATAGCACCATTTTGGTACCGAACAAATGCATTGACACTTTACATTAAATGAAATAAAACGGTGAAAGTACTTATGTCTTGAATCTTAACTGAGATAAAAGCATTTTCAGTTTTTAGCGGTACACATTTGAGGTTGTCAATGATCTTATCTCATTCTTCGGACATTCAACATTACAAAAATAAAATGTAATTAAAATATACTTAAGAAGTTGATTATCAAAAGAACAAAAATTAAGGAAAATTGTTATTCAATTAGAATAAAAGTCTGGGAACAACAGAGTATAGAAATAAAAAGCGTTTTGTCACGTTCGATCGTGTTGAATAACAGATTGTTCGATTCTGAAGTTTCAATTAATTGTAGACATTATGACTAAATTATTGATATATTGAAAAGCTACAAACAACTATCACGATTGTCATTTTGCGAATAGCTCTCTCGGAGCTGAATTGAAATCCACTTTCAAGGTCTCTCCGGCATAAAATTGAATAACAGTTTTGCTCCAGTTTTGATAATCCGGAATTCGCGATACAACGTTCTTGCAATACAAATTTTTCTTTTCGAATTTCATGGCTTTTAAAGCAAAGAAAACTTTTCGTTTAAAAGAGAGGCAATGTTCTCATTTATTTTAATTTCACATAAATTTATTGCAAAAGCTCAGTCATTATAACTGTCAACTTTCCTTACATAAAAACTGACGAAACCTCTGGGATATGTAGGAAGCATTAAATTTATCTCTTGGACCAAACTGTTTGTTTCAAGAAAGGAACGAAAAAAACGGCACCTTCACTTTTGTATAGTTAAATCATTAAAGGGTTAATTTATGCTTTTCAGACAGAGTGAACCAATTTTCGGTTGTCGATGTGAAGGCCGTATTTATTTAATCTCCAGTGAATGCTCTTTTACTACAAAAAATTTGACTGTAAAAATAAAATTTAAAACAACAACACTGCTCTTTTAGTTCAATTATCTCTTGCACAACAATTACAAAATCTTAATTTTTTTAATGAGATTTTAATTTCTCATCATAGAATTTACTTTTTTTGTTACTGGATTTTGAACAAAGTTTTTACATAAATTTCTTACACATTGTTTTTGATTTTAATTAATTGAATACAAACTTTTTTCAGGCATCTGAAGAATGGACGTAAAGCTTTTTAATTGAAATTCAATCTCACAAGTAAAAAATATAGAGACATTGTAGAGAGAGAAAAAAAATGATCGTAAGAATGCCGAGCATCTGTAGCCCTAAGGTTACTTGAAGTTACTCAACATCTTCATTGACATTAGGTAACACTATCATCATATTACTTAAGCAAATGCGATATTAAAGGAAAAAGGAAACGTTGCCGTTTGAAAGTGAGTTAGATTGAGTATTCCAAATAAGAAATAATTCTAATGTCAATGCAAAATGCCTATCAATAACGCAGTCTGGCTGCTTGTTAATGCAATACTTTCGCATTTATGCGTGAGCATTAACTATCATTTTTTTTACAGAACCGAGCTACCTTTCCGTTTAAGAACAAAACGTGCTGTTTATACTATTTTTGTAATTGGCGATCCGAGTGATAAATGAAAAATTACTTAACAGCCGATAATAATCGGTAATTACAGCACAGTGAATAAAACTTTACGGTAATTTAAGTTTTTGTTCTTTGTTGTTATTAATTGATTTGATGAATTAATTTATTGCTTTTTTCAGCTGGACAACCAAAGTATAATTTTTTTCGCACAATAAAAACAATATTAGATATTATGCTGATTATATTGTAAATTAATTTACAAATTCAAACGGCTTTCAAATTATTTATTAGAACTTTATTTAGCTTTAATTAAAAATGTCAATGTAAATTTTATTATACTTTTTCATTTAGATTTCATAATTATTTCGAAAGGCAATTACTGAAAATATTTTACATTAGAAATAAGTATTTACTCCAGTTAAAGGGGTAGTTAGAGCAGATGATTTGTTATTTTTTTATTTTGTGTTTTAAGTTATGGAACACTCACCCCTGAGTCATCTTGGAAAAAGCCCTGCTAAGCTACTAGCTGGTTGGCACAGAACAGAAAAAAAATTTCGACAATTATCACCGTCACATCTACAACAACTTTATAGTCATCGATAAAAGAGAACTCGCAGATTTACTGCTGAACGTATTAACGCTGAACTCTGTGTCCTGTATGACTCTCTTCGGCATAGTTGTTTAACGAGAGCAAGACTTGTGGTGGGACTCGTGGTGAAAGAGCCCCCGAAAAGTAATAAGTAAAAGTGAGCAGTTGGACGCTGGTAGAAGCACATAGGGATAGATAATTAATAAATACAAAATAATTAGTTGCAAATGTTCGACTTTTTTATTTTTGAAATACTCAAAAAAAATTAGCCGGCAGCACTAAATCACGTAACATTCTGCTCATAGTTCGGATACCAAGTGTGTTACACTCGGCAAACTATTCAGCGCGAGACATCACACGTTTTGCAATCGGTTAGGTGAAGTGAAGATTCGCAAAAATTACGTTCGATGACAGAACATCCTGCGGCTTGCGTCAATCCGTCACGGATGATTACGATTCTTGCAACTCTTACATGTAAAATAAACTTTAAGATTTTTGATATTTCATTTTCTTTTCTACTTAAAATAATGTTTATGAGAAGAAAATGTAAATTTCACTTACTTTATCTAGCTTTGATTTTGAAATTAATTTTTTTAATGTTCTTTAAATTAAACTGCAAGTTTAAATTTAATGCATAAAAGTTATCTCTTCTGAAAACACGTAAAGTATCTTAAAATTTATATGTAATAAAAGTGTTAAAAAAGAAAATAATCGCACCATTAATTGCATTAAAAGTCCCATCCATTGAACGTAAATTTTTATTTCTCAATTCCAAGTCTCTTCTTTTTTTCATTCAAACAAAAAACAATACGTAAAGTGAGAAAGTACCGCAGCTGAATTATGTCGTTTCACTATAAATAATGTATTCTTCTTTACAGCTCACATAACAAGACTACAACAATTGTGATATACAAAATGTGAGTATATTTAAAAAAAAAAGTTATGTAACATTCAAAACTATTTACAATTTAAATACAGAATTTAAATTTTAAATAAATTTTGTACAAAGTATTAAGCTAAGTTAGAAAAATAATTTACTAGTAAAATTAGTCAATAATGAAATATATATATTTTCTTGACTTGCCAAAATAATAAGTTACATTCAGTGTATGAAATTTTATGAATGTCAATAGTTAATTGCACAATGTTAGTGCAAATTTTAAAATATATATGTTAATATATTTTGTGTGGCAAGTAAAAACAACGATCGTGCATTGTGATTTCCATTTCTAAAGGAACAAACAGGTTCTCGGACACGCTTTTAGATGTCTGTGCAAGGAAAAATTCGTGCCATAACAACATCGCACCAAGAGCAATGATTCATTTTTTTTTTGTAGAGCACATTTTATCTCGACAGTTGTCTTTAATTTTGTATTACTCGTATAAATTTTTATTCTCTGTACTAAATAAATAAAAAAGTATTTAAAAACAAACAAAAAAAAATTATATTAATAAACAAAATTTACTTTTCTAAAATTTATTTCGTGAAGTATAATTTGCTGGTATCATTTTTAAAGCTGTGAGCTTAAAGAGGGATATATTTATTTGAATTTGAAAAAAACTATTTAATTTTGAAAAAAGTTGTTTATTTAATTTAGTAATAAAATATTTAATTTAGCAATTGATCTGTTTGATTAATAGTCTTTTCTCAGCATCATTTGAGTCGAGAGTTCCGGAAAAACAGGATCGCATTTCATTTACGTAAAATTTACGTAACTTTGACTTTTTTATGGTGCTAAGCCCTGAGTCTCGCGACAAAAGTACAGGGTTTGTACTTGGGGGAATGTTAATGGTACTTGTTCACTTGCGTAATTTCACGTAATCGTAGGGCACATTGTTTTGAAAGTCTTAATCACTTACAAATTATTTTAGCTATCCTAAAATCTTAATTGTTTAACTCTTGAAAAAATAGCACTTGAATTATCAACTTTCATTTCTTCATAATATTTAAAAGAAAGAAATTTAACTTAATCTTGTAAATAAATACGATTTTCTAAAATATATTAAATGATTTAATTAAATCCTGAAATTATGAGTATTAAATTATACAAAGTTATATAACAAATTATTTAATCAATTTTGTGCAAGAGCTGCATTTATATTTCAATGGTAAAACTATCATTCCCTTATAGATATGAAATACAAATGGATAAATTATACTATTGACATCAAATACCACTTCTAAAGTACGATTAATGGTGTAACATGTTAAACATTGCAAGTGTGATGTCATAATTTAGTTCAAGATATTTCTTGATAGAAGGTGATAGTATTGTTATAACCGTACATTCTATAAATGTTTCCAATAGTTGTAAAAAATAACAATTTGCCTCAAGTGTTATTATGCGTATAGTTTATATGGGACTTTCCCCATGAGATTTCATATCTACATGAAGTTACATTTTACTCACATAATTTTAAAAATATCTTTATTATTTTTTCCTGAAGGAAATTAAAAAAAATTATCATTTTCTGAAATGAAGCATTTATTTATTATATTAGTAAACATTATTTAAAACAAGGTTTTCTAATGAAAAATTCATAATAAACAAAATAGAATTTGTATTGCTTATTTTCTAGCAAAATACAACAAAATATAATCAAAATACTCGAATCCTTCGAAACCCTTGACTGTTGAACAGAGAACGAAAAATTTTTGACCTTCGGGGTCGTATACAAGCTGATGATCTTCTATATAAACTGTACTTTTTGTTTTACTAAATAAAACTGCTTTTAGCACTACGCGATCATTTTTTTTTAAAGTCTTATTAAAAGTGTCACTATTATAATCTTTTTCAAAACGAATTTGAAAATGTATTTTCTTTTCCTTTGGATCATTAGATATGAAAATTTTGCAACGAATGTCACAGTAAAAATCGAAAGACCGAAGGTTCCAACTTTCTCGACCATCTAATTGGCAACCTGAAAATTTTTTGTTTTTACCTAAAACATTAAAATAAAATATTAATTAACTTGAAAAAAATGTTAAATAACATTAATTTTTTTGCGATTTCTACAACTTACTATTAATATTATCAACAATAATTTCTAATGGTCCTAGATAATTATCAATGACGTCTTGAAACTCTGTGTTTTCGCTAACCTTCTCAAAATTTCGAACCAGAAAATCCACAGCTGCATATTTTGCAAAATCAATGTTATACAAGCAAAAATGTTTGAAAATATGTATAGCGTTGGTTTCTGTCATTTTATTAAGCAGTTGCAAACTGCAAATATCAATTATTTTTGACTCAGTTGTAAATTTATGCAAAATTTGCAAAAATTCGATAGTTAAATTTTCGCTGTCAATTAAGTCGGTATATAAATATTTGAGAAAAGATTTGAACGATTCTGTTGTTACGTCTTCAACAAATAATACATTTTGGTTATTAATTTCTTCCGAATCTGAATTAATCTGGTTTTCAAAATAAAAACTTTTCAACATTAGTATTATTTTGTGGACTTTAAACTTTGCTTCTCCTACAACTAAGCTTAAATCTGAAAATTTGCTAGAATCGAGCAAATCACTCAGCTTCCATTGGTTCCAATTATTATTCATCTTAGGGGATTCAAGCACGAATTTGTAATCTGAAAAATATAAAGTAAATTTATTATTAATTTTCATTAAAAAACATGTTGAACAAAAATTTTAACAAAAATTTAGAATGTAGCTAATAAATCTGTGGCTTCCGGGAAAAATGAGTTAACTGACATTTCAAAAAAACGAAATTTAGTTTTCT
>JABFPM010002550.1:0-16408 GCA_022817325.1 Idris sp. 1 HC-2018 | reverse complement strand
AGTGTAAAATTTGTGCATGCTTACTTTTTTACTAGGATCGTTTGGAAATTTTTGTTTTGCATGATTCAAACACAAAAAAGCTTGATTGTAATCTCCAAATTCAACAAAAATATCAGCAATATTGACAACTGCTTGGCATGTTGATGGACCATTAAACATATAATCCTTTTTTCCTCCGGAATTATATAATAATAGTAATTGTGAACAAACAGATGACATTTCCGATTTGCCATAATAAGCCCAGAGAGCAGCTCTTTCCACATAGGTTACCGAAATGAGATCAAGCATTGAGTTTTGATGATTCAAAAAATCTGAATTCATTAGAGTCTGTAAGAAAAAATTATATTACAAGCATCTTAAGTTATTCACGATTATATATATTCATTATTATTCTTATTCGCGATTTTACAATGTACAATTTTTTCAATAAGAGTGATTTTAATTAGCTAAATACCTTGCTACACATTAAATAATGAAATTTCAAACTTTTACATATTTTTTTAATTTGTCTTAAAAATAACTAAACAATGTTAACTGAAAATAATAATAAAAAAATATAAATAACGTGATGCCTACATGTAAATATGTTTTGAAAAGACAAAAATGGTGTAAAATAATAATAATAATAATAATAATAATAATAATAATAATAATATATATATAAAAGAAATTCGAACCTCAAATATAATTTGGGGATTTTTGGCTTCCATAGCAGCATTATGAGCAGATGCAATAAAACCGAGACTTTGAGTCGGTGTTATTCCCAAAGATGTTGCTTTTCCAATAGATCTTTCTATAAGTGAGCCTCTAAAAATAATCATCAGATGTTTATTCGTGATTTTGTTCTCTCTTTTTCTTACAAGTTATTACGGAATATTTAATAATAGTGAAATTAAAATTAACCAGAAAATTTAAAAAGCCCAATTATAATTGGAAAATTTCAGAAGTAATTACATTTTGTTCATTTTATTCATTTATTTATTTCTTTCAAATTTTAACTAGAAAATATCTCAAATTGAGGTGCTTAGATAACTTTAAACTATTTTATAGAATTAATACTCCTAAAGAATGTTATTCGTAAATAAGAACTTGGAATTTTGTTATTCACTTTGACATTTAAAAAAAATTAGTTGCATTATTTTTTGAAAATATGTTTCTGAGAAATTTAGTTAGTCAAGAATAAGAAAAAAATTATTTTTTTAATATTAAAATATCTTATTAAATATAAATATGTTATTCTATTTTATAGATTGCGCTGCTTCAATAAAAAATATGTCTCCTTCTTGCAATGCATATCTCATTATTATTTGCTTTTGTTGATATATAAAATCCAAATACTTTTAATAGAGAATTGAACAAATTGATTGCATTTTTTCTGCATAGATTTATTTGAAACATATTTAAATTATTGTTTTAACCAACTAATTGATTTTATTTCGCTACATTGCAATATGTTATTACCCTAATATTCTTTAATAGCTAGTTAAAATATTGTCGCAATAACTACTCTAGTTATTCGAGTTTTGGCTGTAATTAAGATATTAACCATATTATTTCAGATAAGTTTTCTAACATAAATTCAGTTCTTTGCAATTGATTTCTGCAATTCAACAAATATCTTTAGACAAGTATATTATTTGTTTAATTTCGGTAGCACTATTATCAAAGATTTTCAAATAATTTTTAGAATTGAAAAATTTTAGGAGTTGTTAACCCAAGAATGCAATAATTGATTTGAATGATTTTTAACAGTATTTCAAGTATAAACTAACTTTTTATCATCAATCAAATTGTACATCCAGGCGTGGGCTAGTTGAAGACAAACATTGTCATTTGCTTCTTGTGCCATCATAATTGCTTCTTTCAATGCTGCTTTAGCTACATCTCTAAAAACATTATAGGTATATTAGAAAGGAAATATCACTATGCTGAAAATAAATGAACTTAAATTTGTTCTGTTTTATGCTTACTTATGACCGAATTTAACATGAAGTGCTGCTAAATTCAGAGCAGCATAACGGAACATTTGTGATTTATCTTCAGGAGATGAACGATTTTCCAAAGGTGCTAATGTATCAAAACAATGATATAAACTGTCGATGGCTCCACAATATTCGTTCACTCGCAAACAATTCAAGTAGCTAAGATAATGCTGAAAGTAAATATATTTACTTCATTTGAATGTTAATTTTACTAATATTTGATATTAAAGTAATCTTATAAGAAAAAAGCTCAAAATAATTACATACAAAAATACAGAATAATCAAAAATTGATTTGAAAACGAGTTTTCAACTCGGTAAATGAAAGAATTCAAAGTTGAAATTAAAATTGTTAAAAATGTACTTAAATTTATGTTTCAAAAATAAAATACATTTAATTTTGCACTTACAGCTTCTGCATTGTATGGACTACATCGAACCAAATCATTTATCAATAACTGTAACTTTTTTGGAGGAAGTGCTTTGTGCTCATCTGTTTGTAAGGCATGAGCTTGCTGCGCTATAGCTAATTCTGCATGTCTTCCTGCCCATGCATTTCTCAACCTGACTCACAACAGTTTAATTAAAAAATCATCAACATTTTGAACTTGATTTATTAAATTACTTAATGATTTTTTATTATACTAACTTATACATTGAAGATTCAAGTGTAGATTTTGAAGCACTGGCACCATTTTTTTCTTCCCATTCCTTGAAATAAGCTTGAAAATCCTCGTACAGTACAATTAAATCATCAAGTGATAAATTTTCAAACAATACTATCATTCGACGAATATAAAGTCCAAGCACTGAAGTTTTATGAAGCAAAGGAGGCGATAGAGGAAAATCTCCATTCGGTTTCATTAGTCGACGTAAACCTTCAAACAAATCTAACAATTTTTCTACACCCCGAGCATAAATAGTAATCAACAGATCTTTTATATCAAGTATAAACTTATTTAACAAATACTCAGTAGAAATAGTATCAAGTAGTTGCTTCAGTTTCATGTCTGGTGACTGCAAAAATTTATTTTTTAAATGAATGATTTTAAAATAATATTTCTTATTTTATTAATATTAGAATTTTAATTATAAAATTTACCTGAATTAATTTTAAAGATACGAAGCAGAAGTCACTTCTCTCATGGATGTCTGTAAAACGGATTTTTTTTAATAGACTGCTTTTTATTAACATAAAAAGTAGAAAATAACTGACATAAACAAGATGTACCTTTACATTTGTTATTGCAAAATGTGTTAATTATTGCCACCACTGCTATTTTATAAGGAGTCAAAGGCTCTCTTTGAATCTTTTTTACATTTCCATCAAAATTGAAGAAATCTTTTTGGTTCATTTTGTAAATTTTCTTTATCTTAAAATATGCATTCAAAATAAATAATTGTTCAGTTTGAAACGAAAACTTAACATACGTTTGTAAACATGTTGATAAAGACATAAATAAATATTACTATAGAGTTGAAAGCGATGCTTTAGCGCTTTGGGTGGCAAAGATTATAAGTTCTTGAGGTTACCATTTTGATAACGGTTCAGCGCGCGTTACTTTGATTATAATTTTAATTGAATAATTATGTTCTCTTAAACAATATTATAAATAATATTGAAAAATAGAAATTATAAATTGTTTTTATTAATTTCATCTTAAGCTAATAAAATTCTATTTTAATTATTAAACTAATGAATAATTTCTATCTAATTTAATTTTCCTATAAAGTATTCAGTTTAAATCAAAAAAGTTAAAAGTACATTTTGAAAATATTTATTTCATAGGAAAAATAGTCAAAAAATATGGAATTCAAAATGGATGACAAAGTGACCATCTGCAGTGCGCAGATGCAGACGCGACCACTCCCAGCTAAAATAATTTATTTCTTCAACAATATTTTCTCGAACTTAATTTTGATATTAGAATCTTAGACTTTGTACTGCTGCCTTCGATAGCCTTTACAATTTTGTAAAAATTAAGACAAATGATTGTTTCTAATATAATAGTTCTATAACAGTTAGTATGTAGCAACTCGGTAAAATAATTGTAAAACCATTTTTCTATAAATTTTGATTATTATAATTAATAAAAGTTACATAGCTTTTTATAAAATAATACGAGATACTCATGTTAAATAATTAATTGCATGGACACGTGTTAATACATTTTTCAGAGTTAAAATGGCGGATGTAAAACGTGAAACTTGTTTATACTGAAACTATTATTTATTATTTTAATATTATACTAGCGAGAAATTATTTTAAATACATTACAAATACAAATAAAGAAATGTCTTGATTACATTTAAACACTTAAAACGTAAAAAAGTTCTAAACTATTATAAAAAATACTTGATTTAATATTTTTTAACTAAAGTTTCAATAATTCCAAATGTAGGTGGCGCATCAAGCTGTACGCTGTTGCCATTATTCTGATTTTTGATTCGTCGAACAAAGACAGAGTCTTTGAATTACATATTTCTATCATTGTTTGAGGGAAAGTTTCAACGTCAACAGACGACATAACAAAAGTTTTTCCACATTTAATGCATTAGCATTTAGCCGCGACTAATTTAGGAACCACGGCGTCAAGTGTGCTTCGTCTTTATAGCATTTGAATTTCTCACAAGGCTAAAGAGGGCGTTAAGGCCGTTAAGCAGCCTTGTAAAGTGCAATTTAACCTATCCAGCGAGTCGATCTCAGTTAATCGCGACAGAAAATAGCATTGAGTTAAAACCGGTAAACTGAATAATGATTTTATAATTTTGTTTACTTGTAAAATATTGTGTTATGAACTGAAAGAAAACAGCAGTGTTTTGTTGTACATATTGTTCTGTGTGTTTGATGGTCGATCATTGGTTCGTCGGTGATTAATTTTCCCGCATTTATATTTTAAAAGTTTTTTTTTATTGATAAACATAATAATATATTTATTTAATATTAAAACAATTTTTTACAGGTTTTAGGTATTGTTTGAAATATGGCCGCTACAACGCGGTTTATAACCCGCTCAATAACAAAAAACCGGCCGCTAGATATGACTTTAAATTTAGAATGTATTGAGGAACCTCTTAATGATGCTCAAAATACATATAAAAATAAGATAACGGAACAATTCAACAGGGTATTCTTTGTTATATATATATATTTTTTATTTCAAAAGATAAATTTTATTTATAAATATCTAGATTTTCATTAATACAATTTTCGTAAACATTTCAAATTATAATAAGTTTTTAAAAAAAAAAAAATACAACAAATTAATGGTTATCAAAATAAAAATCTGTATTTCATTATATACAGACAAATATTTAATATCTTTTCTTAGTATTGTTAAAACTTGTTATGATTACATTTAAATTTTTTGTTTATTTTTTTTTTAATTTTATGAATATTTTTGCATGAATTTTATCTAGTTGCAATAAATTGCAATATGAGAAATAAAAACATGTAAAAAATTTAGTAATATTTGATTTCACAGGTTAGTGCTATGCTAGAGGATCTAGCAAAAGAAGACAATGGAGTTATTATTAAGCAATCTGAAGTGGTTTCTGGTTACCAATACACTTTGTAAGTATAAATTAATTCAAATTCTTAAAATTAACTAAAATATATTAGTTTTGGTAAAACAATCTCTTCTTCAAAATTGTGCATACAGATTTTTTTATTATTCACTAAAGAATTCTAATTGGAATCTCTTTATACTTTTTAAGGCCAACAAGTGCTCCACCAATTATTACAAGTCAGCCAAATATTTTGAACGTTGTAAGTATAAGAATAATAAAACATTACTTTACCTAAGCAAAGTTTAACTTCAGCGACTTTTTCTATTTAATATTTTAGGATTAACAATAAATATAATTGTATTGAAACATATGTTACAGAACTCCACCAATGCTCAGTCCATAAAGTTGAACATGTTGAATAATAACAGCACTGGGCAAGGTAATATCCAATTACTGATAGATCCCAGAGGCGCGATTTTAGGAACTGTTGCTTCAACACAAGGTATACAATTTTACTTGCTTTATGACTTGCAAATCTTGGATGTAATTAAGAGATTTGGGTTCAACTCAAAAAATCATTTGTATACCAAATGTAAATCTCTTATTCGATTTGAGTTTTCAATTCATTTATGAAGCTATACAAAAAATTTATATTTTATACATTTGCAGGCAGTCAACCAACGCCTACGCCATCCGTTGTTGTATCCTCGTCATCTTTGCAACCTATAGAAAGCGTAAGTTCATTAAAAACACGATTTTTTAATATATCTTAATTTTAAAGTTTAAAATTGTTATAAAATTTAGAGTAAAATATTCAAGCATTGTATATCATAAATAGCAATAATTATCATTTTTTTTTGTCATTATTTTTAGTTCAATAAATTTGGCAGACGAAGACCACCTCCTAATAAGCCTATGACTCTTCAAACAACTCCTCAAACTCAAATTATACAGCCACCTTTAAAGCCAATTCAAAAAGCGCCGCCACAAACACCTGATATTATTGAAGAGGTGTGTATTGTATTAAGAAAATTTTGTTGAAGTTTAAAGATTATTACATATTTTTCAAATTTTGTAGCCACCTCCATCAGCTGTTATTCAAAGAAACCGTCAGAAAGTGCCTTCTGCTCCGAGTAAGCATTATTCGAGTGCATTTCCCAATAAATATTGTTTTGTAGTTCAAATCTCTAAACTAATAAGTGTTTAAATCGTAGTTACTCCAATTCAAACTGTTCGAGTTAAAAATATGGCTAAAACAAACATTCCCAATGCAACATCACTGACAGGCAATTCGCAGTCAGGAAGACCAGCTGAACACACAAGCATTGGTGGCATTGCTATTGGAAGTAAAAATGCTGGTAAGTTTAAGTGGCATTTATAACTAAAAAGTTTTCATCTAAAATAAAAAATAATCTACATATTGACACAAAAATTACTTTAGTAGGAGATCAAATTGACGAAGCCAAGAAAAATCTTCCTGATGGCCGAGAAATTCTTTTTAACAAAATTAACGGTGGAAGAACGTTCCCCTCATTAGTTGTGGCAGCTCGACCAAATCTTAAATCAAAAAATATAAGTTCGCAAGTTGCTCAAAAGGAACGAAGTGATTTGGGTAACATATTACTTTTATAATTTATTTGTATTTATAATTTATTTGTACTTGTTATTTATGATAATGCACTTATTTGTAGATATGAATGTGAAAAGTGTGCTCATGTTTACCGCTACGAAGTTTGCCGAATGGCTTATCCAAAAAGGATTGGTGCGCTCTGAGCAATACTGTTCCATTCACAGTACCGAGTATTCCAAAATGAAGTTGAAGTTGGGTATGTACAGTGACTTGGGAACGTTCCCTTACTCTGGCGGCTATGTTTGGATTTCTTCATGCTGCCCAGATCGTTTCGTCTCAGTATTCAATGGGTCAATTTTCCAAGGAGCACCACACAACCCCACTGTACTTCTTAAATTAATTTACCATTGGGCATGTCAAACCAATGTTCAAAATGTCGTTTCCTGGGTTAAAGTGACGAACGTTTACGTAAAAAACTTTTATACGAATTTGCGCAGTGTTTGTACCGCGGCGATTAGCGACAAAAGTCGTCTAATGGGTGGCAAAAATTCGATGATTCAAGTTGGAGTTATCAGTTTAGGCACTACATCTCAAGATGGAAACTTAAGACAAGTTCGTTTCACAATAATTATTACATTTATAACAAAATCTATGATAAAAATGATGTATGAATTTGAAATTTTATTCTCAATTATAGGTGAAAGTTGAAGTTCTGGGTGTACTGGATCCAGAAACACTAGAACTCAGATTACGTGCATGTGATCCAGTACACGACGGAGATCGTTCTTACAAACGTCGGTTCAACAACATTTTGCATCCACTAAAAGAATGGGTCCACAAAGATTCCAAAATTCTCACAGATTTCACTGTCGACAAAGCCACACTCTATGAGCTTGGATTCACTAACATCACTCAAGCCACCTTCACAGATCAAAATCCAAGAAACGTTTCAAGCAATTATCACATTATGGAGTACTTGCGAAAGATTGTTCCAAGAATGTTTCAAAATACCTTGAGTTTGCTTAGCAGACAAATGATTCAACAATTTTTGGACGAACTTGTGTGGAGAGAAAATTTCGGACCAACTGCTGGTCGAGCTTTTGACAATATCATTTTGCATATTGCAGAACAAACTAGAATTGACGCCAGTAGGTTTTTCATTTATAGATAAAAACTAGAATATTGTTTTAATTTATCAATCAACAATATTTTTTCTTTTAGGTGAAAGCTTTTTGGAGCGACTAGCGAAAATTTCAGCGAACCCGTTCGCTGATTGGTCTTATTCGAACAAAACCAATGTATTGAGGTCGCAAACACCGCAAAACGAAATTCAGCAAATTGATGGGCCAAATTCGAGTTTGAAAACTAGACCAAATCGAAAACGTAGTACACAAATGACACCAGATCCAGAAACAAGCAAGCGCATGTGCTATTCGACAGAATTGTTTCGAAATAAAGAGAATAGAAATGAAAAAGTTGCACTTCAGGAAGTATATTATGCAACAATGGAAGGAGACAAAACTGCGGTTGCACGAGAGCAAAAAAATACTGTCCATTACAAGGTGACTACGTATCCAATAAGAAAAACTAGAAACACTAAGAAAAATTCGGCGATTTACAATGATTTTACAACAAAAGCATCGTAATTTATTTATTGTATCAGTCGAAACAAAGTATTTATTTTCCTATTATTTTTTACGACTATAATAATTTATAAATCATAAATTAAACTTAAGACGCGTTTTTTTTTGTTAATGACACTTGTATGTTGAATGTAATATTCATTTTTTTGTGCTTTGTGCCATGTATTTAGGAATCATTTTTGTATACAAAATACATATTTTTTCACTTATTTTTCTTATCATATTTTATTATATTTTTTTAAACAAATATTTATTATTTTATTGTTATACAAATATTTTTCACAAGTAATTTTGATAACAGTTTTATTTTTACACAAATCAGCTGCTTAATTAATATTTGCAAATAACAACTAGTATTGTTCTATAATAAATGCATTTTAATTTAGATTTAATGTATTAGTAAATTTAATATTTTATTTTGAATTATAGTGCTTCCTATGCACAACAATCAGGCACTGTAACACAGATGTTATGGAACATATAATTGGGCATGTTCCTCCTCGTATACCAAATCAATCTGATTTATTTGTATGTCGATATTGCTGTGCAATGTTTTCTACTAAAGTTCAACGAGAAATGCATGTTGCGGAAATGCACAGCAACTTCGGCGAAACTGATGCCAATATGTTGGCATGTGCAATTTGTGAAGAAAAATTCTGTAAGTTTTAAATGAACTTGTTAATTTGATTTGATAAATTTTAGTTTTAAAAAACGAGAAACCCTTCAAAGGATAAATAACAGATTATAATAATTTTTAATCATTTAGTGAACTCAGCCTTATTAACTCAACATATGGCTGGCACTCATTATCCTTCTGAAATGCCATATCGATGTGAATCTTGTGGATATCGAACTTCCAGTCACAGAGACGTTATCGATCATTATTACAAAATTCATGGTAAAGGGGAAGGTTTGCAATGTCCATTCTGTCTTAAGGTAAACAATTATTTAATCAAATAACAGCTCAAAATTATATAATATAATATAACTTTAGTTAAAAATGAAATGTTAAAAATCCTCTATGTTGTTATTAAATTTTAGGTCATTCAGTTTACTTCTGAAGGTAATATCAATACCTCGAATGTGCATGCTTATTTGTTACATATGCAACGTCATATTGTACGCAGAGAAGAAGGACGTGGAAACAAATGTTCCAGGTGTTGTCTTTGGTTTAATCAAAAAAGTGCTCTTCGACAACATCAAAAAGATTTACATACGTGGAACAACGGTCCAAGTAAATTAAAGATTTATTTTTTTCCTTTTATAATCATTAATTGTGTATACTTCTATAATGATTATTGTTTTGCAGAAGTGGTTTCTTATGTCAGTACATCTAATAGCATCATGATTACAAGACCATGGCAAAGGACTAAACTATTTGAGTTAGATAAAATAGTGACAGAACTTCCGACGAACGAAATTCGCAGATGGAGATCGGGTCCGATTCGTATCAATATTTCGGAAAACAATTACCCCTGTCAGGAATGCGAAGAGGATATTGATAGAGATAATCACTATCCGTAAAATTATTTAAATCTTTTATTAAAATAGTGTTTAATATTGTCAACATAGTAATAATTTTGGTTTGAATTTAAAATTTTTAGGGGAGAACAAAAGTGTACCCAGTGTCGCTATGTCACATGCTGTTGGAGAGCATTCAAAGAACATCAACGGCAAATCCATAAACGTCCATTAACAAGTCTTGTAGTACCTTCTCCGCTTATTAACATTCCTCTTGACATGAAAATGCAATGTGCTTGTGGTTATTCAACTTATAACGGAAACCAACTTGGTAAGATTCAAAAATTTGTATTATTATTAATACCAAAATGCTTAAATATTCTAGATACAAATAATGTATGATTAATTTTGTTTTCAGCGACTCATTTAGTCAAGTGCAAAAAACGAACTGCTCTACCAATTGAAGATTCAGAACCATCTGGTATGCTAGACAGTTTAGGCCTCATTCCCAAAAACACAAGTGAAAATTCGTCTTAGAACTTGTTAAGTTAGACTCAAGTAATTTTTATTTTATTTTTTATGAAAAACTGTATTAAACTCAGCACCCATCTCAAAAGCATTAAAAACAGTTTTACAACAAACTAATTTTTTCGAAAAAACATGAAATGTGCTTTGATAATTAATTTTAATCTATTTATGGACCGGAGTCTAAACTCGTCTATTTTGATTTATTATCAAGACCGCACAATCGAGCGTTAGGCCAAGAAGGTCGACCAGCCTATTAGTTAATATTTTCTGCGGTTAAATGAGATAGATTATTCTGATTATGCAAACTTTTGTTTTATGTATATGACTTTTTGCTCATTGAAAGTTGTCTTTATTCTTTTTATTATGTATAGCTATAAATTGTAAAATACAAAATTTGTTTCAACTACTATTATTATTTAAAACAATAATATAGTTGTAGTTAATTCTTACCTGTTGTATGCAGAAAAGTAATTTTCTTCTCGCTTGATTTTGAAATTATAATTGATGATTATATTAGGGAATTAAAATTAAGAGTTTTTAGGCATTTTTTACAAACTTTTCATTTCACTATTAAAAGTGTATATTCTTAGAAATGATACTTTTTTACCAATTTATTTTATCTTTCTTTTTGGTTTTCAATAAATTAAAATGATGTACTTAAAATCAGTATTTATTTATAGATCGCCAAACATTATTATATTTTTTTATTAAACTAATGTTTTTTTAACCCATTTCCAGTCAATCCATTAAAAAGCTTTTTTTTGCAAAATATTTTTTACTGATGTATTTGTCACATCAAAATGTAGAAGAAAATGCAACAATTTTTTTTCTTGCAATAATTTCTTTAGTTATAACAAAAATTGTTATATTTGCCATCATAATGCATGGATAAAATAAATATTTTTCATTTTTTTGATATTTGAAAAACCGAAAAACAATTTTTCGGATTAAATTTGCTTATTTATTCTCGAAATATACAATATAATAGAAGCGACTTTGTAAGCTCTGCGTCTTCAAATACGACGACAAAAGTTTTAATAATCATTGTAGGAATTTGAGTTGTAATTAATTGAAATATCGAATAAAATCAAGTAAATTAAATTAAGATACGTGTAAAATATGCCAGTAACGACAGTATGAAATGTTTGTAAATACTTATGTGAATGTTTTTTTCATTTTTATATGCAAGAAATTCTGAATTATAATACATTTTAATAAGGTATGCAATAAAGTAAACTTTATCAATTTCCAATTGAATTATTAATGTGCAAATTAGTATTTTAAATGTAAAACTCAGTATAACCATTTTTTGAATACTTTTTTATTGCAAACATTACTTATTTTATATCAGATTTTTATGATGCTTATTTTTGATACAATAAATTATTGAATTTAATTTTTGATAATTGATTTTCAAAATTGATTCATAATGCTAAAAATTCACTTACGAATCTTTATGAAACTGTTTTTCTTTGCTTTGGAAAGACAAAAAATATATATATTGGTTATTATGAGTTTTGCAATTAAACAACTCAAATACTGATTATTATTTGATTTATAAATATTTTTAAGTTGAATTTATTATTTGAAATAAAAATTATTTTTTACCAACGTTAAAAAGATAACTAATTTAATTTGTTCATTGATTATTAGAAAAAATAAGGTCAAATATTAAATAAATTAGGGTATTGATACCATAATGAATATTTTATAATCTTTTTAATATTCAATTCAAATAAACTCGAAAGTACCAAAAAATATATTAGACATAACATAAATTTATGTTAAAAATATAATGTAAATTTGATAAATAATGATTATCTTATTAGAAAAAAATAGTAGTAATATTAGAACAAAAGAAGATAAGTATTAAAAAATAAGTATTATTAAATTTCATACAAAAATATATCAGTTTTAATAAAAAATAATGACTTGAAAATTAGAGGCTGATAATATACTGTAAGTGTATAATACATATTATACATCTATATGTCAAAAATGCTTTTATAACTCAGCAGAATTTTATTATATTAAACTACTAATAAATTAAATATGTACTTGGCAAGCGCGAATAGATATGAAATACGAATCATCATATCGAATTGTTTTTTTTAAATTAAACGCATTAATTATGTTTTTATCACAGTATTTCGGTGTTAACATTATTTTCTTCTCATTCGTATTTCATTCTTAAGTGTTGTCCATATGAAAGCTGGTGACATGTCAAACACCGTAGGATGATATGGACTATTTTTCAATTTAAAATAGTCTGATGGAGCATGCATAACAAATTCTATGGCTTCCAATTTTCTAGGCAGTTCTTCGTCAGGTCCAATTATATAAGTTTCTGGAGTGAAACCTTCTGCTGGAGGAGGACTAAAAACCAATGGTGTTAAAAGTAACCATTACATTTTATACAAAGCTTATAGTTTTTTTTTATTTTAAACATCACAGGGCAAAGTGAACTATTCAATTGGATAATATTTCTAGTACCTGGCTGTTGTTGGCAAAAGCCACGTTAAAACTGCACTCTTTTCACAAAACTGATCAGTTAAAAGTCCTCGAATTTGAGCATAATAAATTCCTCCATCAACATCTTGTACCGAAACTATATCGCCAACTTGAAAATAGGAACCATTGTAAAATACAAAATTACTCGTTATTGGTGTAGCTGCAGAGTACGTCAACTTTATAGGCTGCAAAAAAGTGTGAATAATGAAATAAATAGAAATTGAACAAGAATTCTTCATATTTATTAAAATATGAAAATATAAGTACTGCGAAAAAATATTCCAAAATATTTGATTCTCTATTCAATAATAAGTCGTACCGTTTTTTTGAAAATGTGTCGTCGTCCTTTACCTCTTGTGGCAGGTTGTTTACTGGGTACAAGAGCAGATTTAGGATTACAGTACCTCGTAACTCTCGTGCTTTTTCTGCAGGGTTTTTCATCTTTTTCCTTCGTTGTAACGGCTCTTTTTTCTTCTAAACAATTATTGCACAAATGTCCAGTATCTGTTGAATGCCACAAAGACGTTTCAGTTGTACAACACTTTATGCATTCTTGTTTTACTCCCAGTGGCATTTTGTAAACAAAAATGCTCCAATAAACAAATTTATCTCTCGAATGTAACCTCTTATACTTGAAACTTATAACAATTCGACAAAATTGGAAGAACTACAGCGCTCTCTATAAACAATGAGGTAAACAAAAATAGTCGCTTGCGATATTCATCCTAAAGACTCGAATCTTGGTTCTCTTATAATGTTTATGACTTGAAACAGCTGGCAGCTGTCACTGTATTTGATTTTCTGAAATAATTTAGGCAAATCTGTCGAAGGCTTATATTATAATTAAATAAAAATATGCTTTTAAAGCACATTGTGCAATGCTTAAGAAGTACTGCAACTACATCTTTTATTACGTTAACTATTAGAAAAGTCATTTCAGATTCATTATTGCAAAAAGTATTTTATTGTTGACTCTTCAGTTATTATCTTGAGGTTAGTTGATTTAACAGATTATTTTTATTATTAATTTTTCACGTATTTAAGCGAAAATAGACAACTTTTATTACTAAAATATTTTATACAAAAGAAAAACAAATTTTATTTTATCCATGTAGCTTTATTAGAATATTAAAGTTGGTTATCTTAGCAATTCAATAGCTTGCACTTTTTTGTATAATAATTTGATAGCAGATTATTATGTGTTATTTAAATTTTAGTTGATAATTTCGCATTTAAGTTCTGTGCAGTTTTTATATACATTTTATATTTTTATTTGTAGATAATTCCTTTATTAATTATCATATGAACTGATGATTATTGAAAACAATCACTGCTTAATTTTGTTTTCTTTTTTTTTATTTTCGCTTCGGTGTTTCATGCTCATAGATTATTTTATACAAGGTCTTTCTAAACTATAAGACTTTAAATTTGTAGACCTCTGGATTCACATTTTAATTGGACTGTTTTATCATCTTTAATTACTTTTTTAAATAGCAAAATCAAAAATAAAGAATCATCAGTCATTTTTATTGTAGTTTTGACATTGATTTTATTTGATATTGGTGTTGCAATTTTCATACTACGCATTTATAAATGTTTTATTTTTGTATTATTATGAAAAAATACATCGAATAAGCATCGTTCAATGTTTGAACTTATGTTTTGATTATTTAATTTGTATTACGGTATTTCATTTGCTTTTACTGCATGACTCTTTTGTTTGTTTTTCTGTTTTGGTATGTTGATAGTATGTCCAGTTCAGACTCAGGTGCCGGTTGTGTTAGTGAAGTAACATTAGCAATTAGTAAAACAAAGGCTTCCAAAGCAGGATCAATTCGAGCGTTGGACAGTCCTGATTCAGATGTATCCAGTAATTCCAACTCGTATTCGGTACGGCATTTTAATTATTCCAATAATGAGACACCAAACGGTCAATCGGACGTTTTCCCTAAAATATCCTCGATTGAAGATCTTAGAATTCCAATTATTGGCTATGAAGTCATGGAAGAAAGAGCTAGATTCACCGTAAGTTATAATTTTTAGTTTTTATCACAAACATGCTACTTTTTTTTACCTATAATACACATTGTACACGATATGAAAGTTAACTTGTGACAATATTTTACAGGTATACAAATTACGGGTAGAATTTAAAAATGGAGACTGTTGGTTTGTTTTTAGAAGATATACAGATTTTGTACGTCTTTATACACAGTTAAGAAAACAAAAAACAAAAATATCACATCTAACACTGCCCAGGAAAAAATGGCTTGGAGATAACTTTGCTCCGGGCTTTCTTGAAGATCGTATTCGAGGCTTGCAATCTTTCGTTGATGGATTATTAAGTACACCTGAACTCATATCTTCCAAATATGTCAGAGAATTCTTTTGTCTCGATGAACCTCCTGTTTTATCAGATACAGTAGAAGAATCTAGAGTAGGTGTCAACTATTTTTTTTAATCATTTGTAATATTAAGTTAATAATTTGTTTTTCTTTGCAGGCTATTTTTGAAGCTTTAGAAGATACAATTTATCATTTACGACAGCAAATTAAGGAAAGAGACGAAGCATTAACTGCAGAGTACAAAATAAGAGAAGAACTTGAAATAAAAGTTCAGGAGTTGTTGAGGTAACTATCAATTTTTATGCAATTGATTATGTTTGAAATATAAATCAATTAAACTAACTGACTCTATATTTTTGTAGTGAAAACCAATTGTGTTCATCGTGCCAGAATATTAAATAGCATCATCTCTATCTCAACAAAAATATACAAGTTTTTTGATCATATCAGATTTATTACACTATATCTAGGACATAGAAAACTGTAAATTTGATCAATGAATGAAACATAAATTTGTGAATAGTTCATATACCTATAATGAACTAATATTTTTTAAGTAGTATATACAGGGTGTCCCAGACCACCCATCCAGGATAATTGTTTTGAAAAGTTCAAATGAAAAATCAAAACAAAAAAACACGTGTTTGATGTTTTTTGAAACTCTATCCAATGACACCAAAAACAGCTCCCCCCCCCTCCTTACCTCCTGTTAGGGGTAAGGGGTGCAACTTCAAAAATCAAATGGGAACCTCAATTTTTTATTGCAGATTCGGATTTGTCATAAAAAACTACAAACATTTTGTCTGAAACATTTTTTTCGATTTTTAATAGATGGCGCTGCAATCGACCGAAAACTGTT
>JABFPM010002549.1:0-16408 GCA_022817325.1 Idris sp. 1 HC-2018 | reverse complement strand
TTTGACAATTATTTTCTTCAAAACGGTGTTTATACGTGCAACTGAACCTCGGGAAAAATGCCTATTCGTTTATTTAAATAATTATTTTACATTAATGTAAAAAAATCTCAGAATTCTGTCATTTATACGAGTTATGAATTTTGTAGGAAACTCGCTTAAACAAGACTAAGAAAGATAATATTTTGGATTAAGTTAGAATATTTAATATAAGAAGCAAAATAGTTTTATAAAATGCAAATTGTTTATATATTTAAAAATTTAATGGAAAAGTGTACGTGAAGCGCATGCTTCTTTCTAGTATGATTTAAATAATTAATGAAGTTCGTCAATTCAATAACATTAATGCTGAACTTGTAGCGAAAAACAAAATTATTTTAACATGCGTGTGTTAAAGTTAAATTGACTTAATAATCTGAATCGTCGGAAGTTGAAAGGAAACTGATTTGTGAAAACGGCGCATAATCGACGATGTGAACTACAACGTGTGTGTCAAAGAAGACACGCGAGAACCGGGCCAGACACATTTGTCTGGACTATGAATTTCTCATGTTGAGTTACTTCGACACTGCGATTAACCTTGGTGCATTTCTTTGTTATTCTTGTAACATTGCACAGTATGCAAGGTTTTATCTCGTTTTATCTGCTGCTCTGTTTTGTTTAAATTATTTTACATTAAATATAGAATATTTTTGTGATTACGAATATTATTCTAATTAAAGTTTTTTAAAGTATGATCAAAATCTATATTATTTGTTTTTGATCACTTTCAAAATTAACTGTAATGTAATATTAATAGAAAGTTTTTGGGAGTTTTTAAATTTAATTATAATAAAACAATTTTAAGTTTTTTTCACTTCATTTTAATTACGGCTACAAGCCTGTTACTATTTTGTAGTCGCCCAAATCAGTTCATCACACTTAAAATAAATGTAATCGTTGTACTAAAAAGTGATTTATGAATCATTGAACATTAAATGCTTTTAAATATAACCCAATAATCAAACGTATGGAACTTAAGCAATAATAGTACCAAAATCGAAGCACTTAAAAAAAATGTAAACCTATTTAAAAATTGATAAAAATTTGTATAAAAGTATCGTCTCCTAGATTGCAATAGAACTTTTTTTATTTAACTAATTTTTTTATAAAATTACTGCAATATAGAAAGATCAAAATTTTCGTGTTAAAAATAGTAATAATTAATGTTTTACGAAATATTAATTTACAAAATTGTATTCACAAAATTAGTTAGTTTTCTAAAGTCCATTTAAAAAATGTATTTTTGAATAATATTTCTTACCAATCTGTTTTTCAGATTATACTGTGAATGTTACTATAAGAATGATACAAATTGTACAATAACAACCAGGAAAACAATTGACCATTAGGGGAGAGGTTTGACCTTAAAGCCGCATTGTGCCTAGAGTCATCTTCATTGTAAAATAACTAACACAACTTTTACAAAAATAATTTTACCTATATCATATAAAAATATTCCTGGTATTTCGGTCTAAATTTAATTAATTTTAATGTTATTTGTATTTATTTATTTAAAAAAACTGTTTTTGGTAGTCAAAATGAACTTTTTTTTATTTCATTTAAATGAGAATTTTTTTGGAAATACGCTATAAAGTCTTCGGATTTAAAATCAAATTGAAAGTATTTTTATTAACAATTATAATTGTGTAAGTTAGATTAGAAATATTGTTGAATATTAATTGTTATAACAATAATAAACAAAAAAGACATGTGCTTGTGGCTAGAGCCACTCATTATAAAATTGTTTAATAATATTGATAATTTATATAAAAAATCAAAAATCAGCTCTATTTTAAGAAAAATCAAAAAATTATAATGAATTGTCAAATTTTTATCTAAAAAAAAGTTTATTTAGTAAATTTAACAGAAATCAAAGTTGTGATTATAAGAAGATTGTTG
The DNA here is from genome assembly GCA_022817325.1 of Idris sp. 1 HC-2018. Lineage (NCBI taxonomy): Eukaryota > Metazoa > Arthropoda > Insecta > Hymenoptera > Scelionidae > Idris > Idris sp. 1 HC-2018. The sequence goes on along the minus strand of JABFPM010002549.1, from coordinate 14,470 downwards.
CACGGTTCAATAATTGTTCAAAACTTAACAACGTGTGCTTTAATTATTATAAATTAATCGATTAATAATTAAAAACAGTTCATCAGTTCATTTTTGTTACGTTAAAAAAATTTTGTTTATAAATAATTAATAAAAATCACAAATTCTAGGCAAAGCCCAAATCGGGTGTATGGAGCCAATATACACTTTTTTAAAACTAGTATTTTATTATTTTAATTTAATGATTTAATAATTTATTTTTTTATTTTAATTTAAATAGTTTTAGATAGAAAAATCTTTAAAGCCCATGGTACATATGTTGATTTTAGTCAAAACAATTATTTTTGTTTATAACAAAAATCACGTTTAAAAATTGGCTCTAGGCTTAAGCCTCTCCCCTATAACGTGATGATCCTGTTTGCAGCTCGGTGTCACTAGGTTACCAATATATTTATAGAACCGAAAGAGTACTCGCCTATTTCTACAAATACACTTCTATTTGTGCCGACCGTTGCAAATTATAATCAAAATTTATAACAGAACTGATCAAAATGATTTAAAAACAATAAATAATTGAAACTTAACTCCAATAAATCCCTATAAAATATTTTCAATGATTCAATTTTTTAAACTAGTTTTCAGTTTGACATATTTTTTTTTAATGTTTAACAACAATAAAATTTTAATAAAAAGTTTGCCCATCATCCAATCGTTATGTATATTCGCATCGTATTACAAATTTAGGTAAAGCAGTTTGAAACCAGGTTAATGTTGGATTAAATTACACAACAATGTGTACTTTTTAAATAATGATGAAATGTTTGTTCCGATTCTGTCCTTTAAATTTGTACCTTTTTCTTGAATGGTACCGACAGCATGCAGTTGTTTGATTGCTTTGATCGATGTCATATTTCGTGGCAAACTAGCGACGAGCACACGAAACCGGAACATCGAATTGTCTCTACATTCTTATGCTCTACTATCCCGAAATTAAGACCCAACGACCATATTTACCGATACTTTATAAGACTTTGAACAATTGCCAGGATTCTCCAAACAAAGTGACATCGAAGCTCAAATTCCTTCAAAGTTATTTTCAAGCGATATAGTATACCCGAATGTATCAATTATTTCTTGAAATAGTTTACTAACTGTCATTACGAATTATTGTTTTATGTGAAATATTACTATCTTGTGTTAAAAGTAACTACTTAGAGCTCTTTAATTTTATTAACAGCTTGTAAAAAAACTTGAGAAAATGTTTGAAAGTAATATATGTCAAGTAATAATTATTTATATGGTGTTTGCATCTTTTTATATTCATATGTGAATAAAAACATGCAACCTTATCACGATTCATCACTTCCTGCAGAGTAACCCATTTAATTCTGTTTATGGAGTGCTTGTCTGTGTGTGCAGACATGCCATTAAAAATTGAAATGTATACAGAAAATATTAGCTTTTACAAGAAAAATTGATCGTTTGTATTTTCTGGAAAATTTTGTTTAAAACTGTCAAAAATATTTTTCAATGACCAAGAAAGAGTATAATTTTGTCTATAAAAATCATAATAAAATGTTTATATAAAACCATAATTAAAGAGAATTATTGCCGTAAAATACTTTTTATAATCGAAAAAAACACTATATATTTCAAGTACACTAGAATGTCAAGAATAAAATAATTTGTACAAAAAAGAGCAATGAAGTTAGTGAGTGTAAATACAACCTACTTTTTCAGATATTTCTACGATTACAGAAGCATTTTTGTGAATTACATAGGTGCACGAAAACATTCTCATTTAACATAGATAACTACTTTTTTATCTATTCCAAAGAATAATTACATACTTTGAAATGAGTATCACGTGGTTTAATGACTTTAAAAATACAATTCTACGATATGAATATTTATTTATACTACTCATCACTTATTTTTTCACAAAAATTAATGCAATATCTCACTATGAATATGGTTTTACACTAATGAAGAATTATAATTATTATGTAAATCTGGCGAATGCCAATAATTTAATAATTATCTTGAATTTGTCATAGCCTCCAATAAAATATATGATATTTAAAGCCAAAGCAAAATAGTACCTGGAACGTTTTTTGTGTAGACTACATTAACTGTTAAAATTGGTTGTAAGTGGTAAGAACTACTGAAAGATACTAGCTCTCTGGTTAAAAAGCTTATCCTTTTTTATGTTTGATAGTCCGTCGGCCTCAATAGTCCTGTTATGCTTTTGCTCCTGCGCAAGTCGAGCTAGCCTCACCTGAGATTTACTTTATTCAATCTACATATGTAGAAAAAATTTGGTCTCCGAATTTTTAATAAACAAGCATACAATATTTTCTGAAGTATAAAAATTTTAATATTCAATGAAATATGTACTAATAAAAAATAACAAATTTAAAAATAAGTATAAGTACTTATAAACACTTCAGTAAATTATTATAATTTTGTTAACAAAATACCTTAATTTACGATTTATTGTGGAGACTTTGCTTTCAGCTTTTGATAAATAGAGTTTTATGTTATTGCTTTTTAGGAGAATGTAGTAGTCTGGAAAATTACCTGAAACAAAAAGAAATTTTTCGATTAAATATTAAGTTTTGCAATAAAGTAATGATTTTGTTTTAATATTTGTACTTTAGTTAGTTAGCCAATTTCAACATTTCTTTAAAATCTTGTCACAAACAATTTGTTTCTTTCCTGCTCATTCTAAGAGCATCTGAATTATATATAAATACTTAAAACACTAATGTATTAGAAATAAAAATTCCATTAGACTTGTGCAGAAACATTGTAGAAATACTTCTATGTTATCAGACTTTGACTGCAGCTTTTCTAGACTCTTCGTAGACATTTGAGTTACGAAACTCATAGTTAGCCTGGAATGAGTCTAGTCTGTTTCTTGAACGTAGACCAAACTAGTTTGCCAAACTGCATTCATAAAACTTTGTCAGAATCTTTAAATCTCAAACTCATACTACTTATTCAGACCATTGCTAAACCAAATATTAATTTGCTTTTTAAATTTTGTTCGTTAGGAAAATTATATTTCAATTATTCCAGGAAAATTTGATCGAACTGAACTGTTTCTAATTCAATTTTTTTAATGGGAATTAATTATATTTTTACAAAATACTATTGTTAATCAAGCTTGTTTGAATGGCCTACATTATTTTTGTTTAGTTACTAATTTTACTGTCGACAATTAAATCAACACAATACAAATAAACAGTGAAATTTATGTTTCAATTCATTTATTTGAAATGGTGCATTTTTGAGTACATTAGTCTGATTTTATGACTTCATAATTGAGTATCCAGTTGACATTTATTGTATTTTTATAGATTGGTTTCTATATCTCAAATCACGATATGGAATAATCTATTACATTTTGTACTTTTCGGTAAATTGATTACTTGAATTACACGAGATACCATCATTTTTCAACTACATAACATTAGTGTTTTAGAATCTTTATTTAAGCTCGTCTTTAACAAATCATTCTAAATTATAAATGTCTTAATTACTTTAACAGCGTGCTCAACATTAAAATAAGTTTATCACTAAATTTATTATAGTTTAAGGGGGAAAATACAATTAGAGAGCTCAAAAATAGCTTAAAAATATTAATTATTGAAGAGAAATAGGTATAAATTAGAACATTTTATATTATTGTTTTGCATGCTAGAGAATTCTAAAAAAATATATTTAAAAAACTCAAGAATAGAGGGCGTTATTATCGTTGTAAGTGAAAGCATTCCTTTGCAAAAAGTTGTCAAACTGCGTACGCAGTTTTGAAGCAATTTTCACATTTTTCCTTCAATACCTAATAACATAATCTTCTAAGTGAACTATTAATATCATTAAAATTTAACGAATTGAAAATACACAATATCTAAAAAAAGTTAAGATTTTTCATGAAAACTGTTGATCTTTTTTTTAAAATAACTATATTAAATTTGAACTTTTTTATATTTTTTTTAATTCACTGACGAGAGGTTTTCATTATCTGCAACTGAAAAAATAATTGATAATCGGTAAAGTACTGTTATAGTTATCATGTACACAAATTTGACAGAGCGCTTTCTCTTACAACGACAATAACGCCCTCTATTTTTTATTTTTTTAGAATCCTCTAGCATACAGAAAAATAATATTAAATGTTCCTATTTATTCCTTGATCTTTTTAATGCTAAAATATTTATTTTAAATATAGCTATTTTGAGCTCTCTAAATGTGTTTCCTCCCTTAAATATAATGTTCAAGTTTTTACTGCAACAAGATTTTAGTACGGTTTATTAACTCAAATAAAATATCATGCATTTTACTATACACTGAAAAACCGTTTAACCTGAACTTTAATTGTTTTTGTTTCCAACCTGAGTTTCGCAGGTTGGAGACAAAAATAACTAGAGTTTAAGTTAAACAGTTTCTCAGTGTATATTGAGAAAATAATGAATCGGATTAATTTTCAGCTCTATATCTCTAAATTTTGAATATAGGTTTTTCATAATTTTCGACAAATCGTAGAAAAAATATACACGGTTGGTTGTGCAGTGGTGAAATCGATAAAATATTCTGTGAACTATCTTCTGATAATATAGAAGTAGACTGTAAGAACGATATTTTCCGACGATACCGACTAATGTAAAGGGTACCTTCTATTGTTCAAGTAAAACTAGCTACTAAGAATTGATGCTGCCATCTGGTGATAAGATCCAATGCTAAATTTTGATCAATATAAACAAAAGTTAAATATTTGAAATTTTTTCTTTACAATATTATTCAACACATTCGATATTGCAATACTTATTATATTGATATATTATACTGGATACAAAACTGTATAACACTTAATGATATATGACATTTTTTAAAATATTAATTTTAATTTTTGGCAAATCTTTAATAACTAATATCAACATCCTATTCTGTTAAAATGGTTAATATAATTACTGGCGAAATCAATCATTATAAGATTTTAGACTCAGATGGTCTTAATTAGCATTATGTTGAAACATGAAAATTCTGTTCACGCTATCTAACGATCTATTTAACAATCAAATTATTTTTAGAAATAAATACTATTGGTAAGACATTTTTTTCTAAATTATAATAGAGTGTTTGCAGTGGTTTTTAAAAATGTACTTTGAGATAAAATAAATTATAATTAAGTCTATCAAACTTTTATTTTGCTTTTGATTATTTATAAAAAGTTCATTTTTTTAATAAGTTAATAATTGTTTCAATTTCTGAGTTTTTTGCACGGTTTTATATATATTATATTTTGTATCCATGAAATTAGAATTTTATTTAAAGATTTAATTTATTTTATTTTAATAAATCTATTGTACAAAATAATAGAGTATATTTATTAAAGTTTTTCAAATAATTTTGTTATATATTAAACTGGCACTTAATAGAAATAATCTACAAGATATTGCCATTTCTTAATTTAATACGAGCCGATAATTGGAAGAGCATTTAGGTAATGTTTTTGTCCCTTATATCAACTAAAACTTCAGAACTTCATTTAACAATTCCATCTAAAAATACAAAATTAATAAATTATTACATTTTATACTAATTTGATTTTGTAAAACTTGAACAAAATAGATATATTAAAAATTTAATTTATTTAAAACTCTAAACTTATTTTTTAATAACAATTAAATTTGCAAGATATTTATTATATTCATTATACATACTTTGTTATATACAAATAAAATATTAAAAGTGAACAATATTGATGGATGTTAAACATCTTTCAATGTGGGCCCTGCAAAGATAAGCTTACCTTTATGAGGCCCATATAAAACAAGTTTCATCAACAGCCCTCATCGAATATGATATTTCAATATTATTATTATTATTATTATGTAATTTAAAAAATTGTAAAATATTTTGTCTCATTTAATTAGAATAAAATAAAGTAGATATGAGCAATTCTAAAGATATTTTTCTTTTAATAGTTTTTTTATTTATTTAATTAACAATTTTAGAGGTGTCATCCTTTACATTTTTAGCGAATCCAGATTTTGTGTGTGTGTTTGAAAGGTTAAGGAACAAGAAACAAATAATCTTTGCAGGTCTCCACTGAATTAAAAATTTTTGATTTTTTTACAGTTATATTGAAATTGTATATAAAATTGCGTTTAATAGCATATTTATAGATAACACTCATAAAATTTCTAAGAGCACCACTATTTTCTGTGTACCTTAAATACCAAAAAAAACAACAAAAATATGGTTCCAAAGGTGTTCCCTCAGCCAGAAATTGTTCAGTTTTTTACGGCTCAAAGAAAAATATCTGTAGAATTGCTAATATAAATTATATATTAAAAAAATGTAGTGAAATAATATCTAGATGTAAAAAGAGTATCAAATTTCTTTTCCATTTAATCGCATTTTATATATTTCTTAAGAAGTGTGCATTTACTTTCAAGTCAGTTACGCATTGAAAAAAGCGAACTAATCCGGCCGATGAAGCCCCGCAGAATCCCCTCGGCGGGCTTAACTGAACCGCGAATTCCTACCTTTCATAGTAATTTCGATCGTTTTTTGTCATGACGTATTACTGAAATAGTTGTCAATACATTATATCAGTTTGTCCCTACAAAGACTAATGAGTCAAGTTTAGTTGACCAATTTGTACAATTTTAAACTTTGAATTTGTAGAAATTATATTTTTTTTTGTTATAATTATTTCTTTGAATATTATACATTTTAATAAAGTTATAATTATAATAATCATTACCTTTAATTATATAAATTAATTATCTTTTTATTTAATATAATTCTTGATAACATCTAAAATAAAATTCTTAGACAACATAAGAAAACAACATTCAAAAGCTATTTCTTTTTGGTTTGCTGAAGACTATTAAGTAATAAATAAAAATAAATCATTTTAAGAAACTTGAGAATAATAGAAGTGATTCTTCTTTATTCGATAATTTATCGACTATTGAGTCGTTCGCTGATTAATGTGAAGTAAAAAGAAAGATTGACGTAATAAAATAAAATTTGAAATAAATGTAAGATAATAAAAAATTTATCCAACTTCTTTTTTTATTATTAATTCATGTTAAATTTAAAAACTTTATTTTAAACAACTTAAAAAAATTCAATCATTCATATATTGTTGACATACTTTTTTTAAAGAATAAAAAACGATTTTATGTTTCTTACTTCTAATGTAATAATTTCTAACAATAGTTGTACATGAAGATTATTATATTCTCGTGTATAAGTTATCAACAATCTCATTATTTTTATTATAAAACATTCAAACAAAAATTAATGAAAACATTGAAATTTTTCTATTGTAAAGCTTGTACATTATAATGCATAGGTTAAATAAAGGAATTAAGGTGAAAACATCGATTTTCATCAACTTAAGTAAATGAAATTTACTAATTAGTAATAATTAATTATTTTTATTTGTATTATTTATTTTTCCACTCATTTTAAAACTTCTTGTACTAAAAAAATGTTAATTTGTCAATTGTAAATAAGTTTTCATCAAACAGAAACAAAATACATACAATTAAATAAATATAGGTTTGGATATATAATACTAGAAGAGACTTAGGATGTTTCGTCGAAATTAATTAAAAATATTTAGATCGTTATTTTCGTCCAATTTTATTATATTATCTCCATTTAAGTGAATAATAATGATATACAAGAAAAGAATTCATTTGGCAACAACAACGTTATTTTTTTTAATAAAGAAAGTTTTCGCATTAAAAATTGAACTTTTTAATTACCGAAGTTCAGTAAATACTTATTTATTTTAGTTCATATTCAGTTAACGTTTAACTAAAGCATTGATTAATTCATCTGTCGTCGTTTCAATTGTAAGCGTTTATAGAGCTGATATATTAATTATTTATTTAATTTGCCTTTTAATATGAAAAAGTACCTGCAGGATTTTTCGTCAATCACGTTAAACACACACAGAAAAAACAGGTACTTCGAATCAAGTAAAACATAATTGAATGAAGTGAAAAATATGATCAATCGTATTGAATATATCGTATATTTGAATCAATTATATTTTACTATTTTTAAGTCAAATTCACTTAATTCAAATATATTTTTGCAAATATATTATATACTAGAATATAGTACGACATTTTTTTAGTGCAATGCAATTGCCTGCGCCTCACGGATATAACATCATATTTGACATGTTTCTTGCATTCAATGGTTTATTCTTTTAATTATGTTTTGAAATTTTTTATGCCAAATTCGAATGTTGGAAAAAGGTAATAAAGTATTGATTATTTCATAAATTCCTTTACCAATATGATTTTTTTTATTTTAGCAGAAATTTACAACTGTTAAAACACCCTAAATTCGTGACGAAACATACTAAAGTGCAGGATACGTTTCGGCGGAATTCAATGTTCTTCATTTTTTCAATATTGTTCTACTTTGATTGATATTTACAACTTGATAGAAATTGTGCACACTGCTAAATGTCTGCGGAATACTATTCGGTTATGCAATTAATAAAATCTAGATATGTGTTTGCAAAAACACTTCGTAAAGCAAAAAGTGACGAAACGTCCTAAATCTCCCTAGTAGGAATGAAACTGGGGATGCCAAAAAATGTATCTAAGCTTTAAGTAGTATTTAGCTAGGCGAACCCATATCATGAATTGCCAACCTTGGGCCAAACTACGGGCTTTTATTGGTAATCCTTAAAATCATAAAAGTGGGTAAACCGTCCTAGGATCAATTCTGGTCCAATATAGGACCAATGTCGGGACCCATAAGGGCATGTAACACCTCCCCCTTCTTAAACCTAGAAAAGAGTTGCATGAATTTAAAGTAGAGCCATTCATGGCCCTTCCTGGGTTTACCAGGAAAGAGCTATCAAGAAAGGGCCAATAAAAGCCCATACTAGGCATGTCTGGTTAATTTAAAATGTTAAAAATCTAGACAGAAAAAATGTACAGAAAGAGATAAAATAAATTCATAAAAAAAAATTGAGCATTATTATTACAATTATAAATACAAAAATTGCTTAGAATTAGTTTTTTAAAGTTATAATCGAATACTTTTTTGATACAAATATTTTCAAGCTCTAAACAATTTTACTACCCCTAAAAACCACCCTTTATTTTAAATATTTTTCAATTCAAAATTTGCAGTAGTTAAATTTATACACTCTCAAATTTTTATCAATTTTTGCCATTTCTTTCATATACTTGAAAACTTGTCCCTAAAGTTCAACAAAATCTCATAAAAATCAGTCAACCGTCATAGCTACGTGGGTAAAGATCCGCGGCTTGTTACCTGTGGGAACAGAGTTCGATTCCCAGAAGTTGTAGAGATTTTTGTCTTCAAATAAAAATATTAAAAACTTGGTGAATGTAAGTGGAAAGTATAAGTTAATTTCACATAGTTTCTTAAAAAAAATGTAAGTGTAAATACTTATTAAAAATTAATAAATAATTGAAATTAATGCAATTTTTTTGAACGACGGATTAGGTGCCAGGTTTGAGCCAACCGTGGCCTAATTTTCATTTGCTACGTAGAAATTAGATGGTATTATTTAGTGGATCCCATCATTGGGCCTAGATAGGCCCTAGCATGGTTGTCCTGTCTAGGATTTGTAAGGGCGAGGCGCAACATTTCGCATGGGGCCACTTTAAATCTGGTATAGGACCAGCATTTGCCCCAGTTAGGGTCAACATTTATCCGAGATAGGGCCCATATAGAGCCCAGTTACGATTCCTAATAGAACTCCATTAATTAATACTACGGAAAAAAGATTTTTTTTACTTTAATATTTAATAACAAATTAATAACAAAAATGCCCATCAATATCTTTGAAATAACAAAACGAATAATATCAATTTTTTTTGGTTAAAATTAAAACGAGTTGCAAAAATAAAATGTATGATATTCTATTAACAAATTATTGTGGTAAAGTTTTGAGAAAAATAGTTTGAAGGTATCGTTTTTCTCTAATTTCTTCTAATAGCACAACGTTTAAGTTAACGAGTTTTATTAAGTGGATATTCGTGTGGTTCTACTTTAAATACAGAACTCATTTCGGTCGTAACATCTGTTTATTGGAATGAAGCTGATTCTGCGCCGGAACAAAGCCAAAGTTCATAGAACTCAACCAACTGTAAATTTTGATGATTGAATAGTACAAAGATACTTTATGTTAAATAATAAATTTAAATCGAAGGACAAACTTTTAATACATATATGATAATTTAAAGTTAAAATATTAAAAGTAACTTTAAATTATGAGTCAAACTTAAAACTAGTTAATTTTGAAAAATTAAATTTTCATTTGCTTAAAATTCAGACGAGGAATTTAATGTATACTATAATTTAAATTAATTTAAAACTATAATTTTAGTATCCTTTTTGATGCAATATTAATTAATCAAGATATACATTAATATGACTATCATTTACTTTGGTGCACAGTGTAGTAAACTTTATTTCTCCCGTAAAATTAACATTAAAGGAAGAACTTGATTGAAATAAATTATAATTATAATATGTTACTATCTGATTGTCATAAATTACCATTAATATTAGACCAACTTGAATAATGAATATCACTACTTATAAACCAATCAAAGTTTAAAATTTGAACTCATACAACAGAAAAAAACTTTTTCGTATATTTATTAAAACATATTGCAATTTTTTTAATTGTATACAATGAAAACTATATTCACATTTTTCATTATTTATCTTTCTTAGACTCGATTTACTATCCATTTAAGTAACAATTTTCTCAACATGAATATGTAACAATTCCCAACAAACCACTTTTCCCATTTAAAATCACACCTACAATACGTACTAGAGAACGTTGAAAGGGAGCTCGTAAAATACGACAGACGCGCCGCGAATGGGAGTTTTACGGTTTTGTAAAAATGTGAAGAGACACATCGATGTGCATTGTGCTACATGTACAACCGCTTTTTCACCGATAATTACTACTTGATGTGTTAACATCGTTTCTTGACCTCGTGCGCTTATGCGCGCATAATTCTTAACATACATTTTGCGTGAAATATTACACAATTTGCGACGGTACGTCTGATCGTTTTGAATGTTTGGAAAGCTTACACCACGCATGTTTATACAAAAGCATTTAACTTCTGAATTACTAACTACACGTTATAATACTACATATTTCTCTTACATTACCGATGTCTTTCCTTAATCGGCATGCTTTTCCACTTGGTAGAACATCAATTATAAATATATAAGCATACGTTTTGATTTGCCAATCGCTTTTCATTTATAATTGGTGTATTGTCTGACATATGTTACATATGTATATTTTTATGTTTATAAATACTTATTCTGTACCTTAATTTTATAGATTCATTATTTTTACAACAAACTTTTTAATTTCAATATAATTATGTTAGCCATTAAATTAAAATATTACATCATTTTATATGCACATTTTAAGAATGTCAAATTTTAAAGTAAATATAAATTTAAAGATTAACTTAAACATGATACTGGAGTACAATGACATAATTTAATAATTGTCAATGAAGACTGGAAGCATTTAACTCCTTTAATGTTGCGTTCTTACTGAGCAAAGACGATTTGGCTCATTAGATATGCCAAGACGTTTTTATGAGACAAAATTACCGACAGTGATGATATCCCGATATCTTTCCTGATCCGTCAATCAGTTACGCTTAACCGTCGAGTCTGCTAATAATAATTGGTTCAGGGTGTGTCGAGGTCCGATCGATCGTATTACCGACGGAACACATGTTGTTTAAAAATCATCCATTAGAATGCAAAAAAATGTAGATTATTTATTCACTTTTGCCCAAGTTCCTTGGTTATTCAATTTACACCTCAGTGATTAAGAAACCAGGCTACGTTTTCTGCAAATATTGAAACAGCACATTGAACTCTCGAAGATTTTTATCTGCAGAAAAATTGACGCTATACAACGAAAATTGAAAATACATTGAAACGTTAAATACAAATGATTTACTAAATTTTTGTGTGTTTCTAACTTGAGATGAAATATTAAATAATACGGAATCCATTTCGGTGTTTGCAGAGCACGGATGCTGCGCAGCACAGCCACGTTTTATTATCGATTCCACGTCTGGTTCAACCCACCGTTGCCGAGCTTTCGCGTTCGCTCACCCCTTCGCTAAACACTTTAAATCTTAAATAACATCAAATCATATACGTAAAATGGCTAAACAATTATAGCAATTGATTCAATTTGTAGTTTGAATTTAAAATAGGACAAAAATTTAATTTACAAATAATTTCAAAGTAAAATGCATTTTACTTTGTAGGTTAAAGAGTTTCTTAACATTTAAAATATAGTTTAAAGTGTATGTTACACTGGTTTTTAAATAGAATATATATATAAAGAACAGCAGGAGTGTATACATAAAAAAACAAGTGTGTATTTTAAGCACACATTTTATTAAACAAGAAAAAGTGTTTGCTAAATTGGAAATTAGTATGCAAAGAAGCTCACATTTATGGTCACTAATTTTAAAGAATATATTTCGTGTGACATGTAATATATTGTCACAAATTGAATCATTCCGCTTGCATGAGATCACTGATTAGGACACTTCAGTCTGAAGTGTGACTATGTGAATCATTTTGATTGCACTAATTAAATGAAATTAAAAGTTAACTGAAAACACCTAACACTCTCATTTTTATGCAGATAGTAAAATAATCTAAATAATTGAAAGTATTTTGACTTTCATCAAAAAGAGAAAATTGAGAAACATGATAATATATTATTCATGGATGAATTTTTTTAAAAATTGTAACATTTGCAAAACTATGATTTTCGTGCGTATTATATCGATCTCAAAAAATTGCTGACTCGAGTGTCTCTGGACCAACCAATAACAGCAGCAATTCAAAGCGAAAAAGTCACGATCGATGCCTGGAGTACAAAGAACCGGGGGAAACTTCGTGTCCATTATCTTTCTTTTTTCTTTCATATTTTAGCAACGCATAGAGCCAGACTTCAAACAGCAGCTGATGTCGCTCAATGAACTCCGCGGAGATACCAGGTCGTAAAGTTTTGCGGAAATCTCAAAGCTCTTTAACAAGCCGTACGCGATCACCTTTCAGAATGCTCCTCAATTTCTAAATGCACGAGTTTAGATTAGTTTGATCAATAAATTGTGTGTTTAAAAACCAGCTTTTTATTTCGTGACAAATAAAACGATTTTGTGATTAAAAATATTTGCATGAATCTTCTTTGCAATGTACCCGAAAATTGGGTCAAACTTTTAGCTATATTCAAGTCTATTTTCTTGCCTTGTTATACTACATTTTATTATCTAGAAATTTATGTATCATCATTTAATTTGTTAACTTTTTGTAAATTAAATACTAAAACTCTGCTGAATAATTAAGCTGTGCAATGTAGTTTAGCTTTTTTCTTGCAAATTGATTATTCTTTTGTAACTAATGGAATTGTTTGAAAATTATTTTGTTAGAAATGATAAAAAATGAGAATTGATGAAAAATGAATCCTCGTTGAATCGACATGTAATAAACGATTAATTTTCAGCAAGGAAGACTCGTGCGAGAAAAAAACGCACTACGAGAAGCCGAGAAGTGCAAAGACCTTCTTTTCCTTGTGCGTCTGGAATACTAGGCTTCAATCTAACAAAAATGGCGTTCACTGATTATTATTCTCTGGGAAAAAAGGTGCTCACCTATTCTTAATGGAGTATTTTATAAACTCAATATTTATATTGCTTTTTTCATTCAGGTGCATTTTTTTTCTTGTATTATATTTCATGTTATTCATGAGATATATTTTATGTCATATATAAGGTATATTTTGTATTTCATCTATCAGAAACAGTTTTGAAGCTAATTGAATTTCACTGCTAATCAGACACGATCGCTATAAAAAATTTAATTTCACGGGACACCAGCTTAAATTTGGATGACACAAAAGTGTGGCTAAACGTTTATACGATTATGTTTGTTCAATCTGGGTCGTATCAGAGTAATTAGATTGTCGAAGGGAACTGTCGCGACCTTTGGGGCGATGTTGAGCTTGCATCAATCTCGTCCCCGGTATTTCGAGCGAAAGTCCAGATGAATGGTTTGGTTTAGACCATAAAGTGCATCGGAATAAGCGGAAGCAATAAATAAACTCAGGAAGTTTGGCATCAATATTTTCGCAACTTGAATTTAATTAACATTGAGTTAATAAGCTCGGTAAAAACAACACAATTATAGAGTTTAAGCTTAGTTAAAAAATCGCACAATACAGGGCTTTGTGACACATTTAGTGTTTATAAAACGTAATACATTTTATTGTATCATATTTCGTAGTAATAAAGTTATGTTAAAAATTGATTATGGAATAAATTTGTTTTAGATTTAATATTATTCTTAGTAATATTAATATTATTCTTTTTTTTCTAGTATGAAATTTATTTTCTAATTA
>JABFPM010002548.1:0-16409 GCA_022817325.1 Idris sp. 1 HC-2018 | reverse complement strand
AATTTATAATGATAATATATGGAAAAGTCTTTTGCAAGGTTTAAAGTGCAAAAATTGCTCTCATTCTAGTCTGATTGCTAAGCATTCTTTGAATAAAGGTTTTTCATGTAAAATACAAATTTATTGTACTGATTGTAAATAATGAATGTTTTTCAAGCCCTTCAAGTGAAAATGGTTCCGAAATAAACCAAATTATGACAAATGCTGTCGTTGACATGGGAGCAGGTTATTCAGGGCTTCAAAAAATAGGAACTGAAATGAACACAATTATTATATCAAACAAAACTTTTTCGAAGCATTTACATTATTTACACCAAAGCACCGTCGAATTATGTGAACAAATTCTTAAGCAGTCACGGGAAATGGTGTGAAAAGCTCATCTTGAATTATCTGATCCTGTAAATGAAAATGATATAATAAACTTCGCAGTTTCATTTGATGGGTCTTGGCATTCGCGAGGTCATTCGTCAAATCGAGGGATAGGTATTGTGATAGACGTTTTAACTGGGCTAGTGATAGATTATTGTGTGCTCTTAAAAAATTGTACGGAATGTACTAAAATGGAACAAAAATTAGGTGATAAGCATGCCTTCGATGACTGGATGAAAAAACATAAAAGTAGTGGCGATTGCAAGAAGAACTTTGATAGTTCGTCTGGTGCCATGGAAGTTCGTGTAGCTGAAATTCTGTGGAAGAGATCTGTAGAGAAATGTAAAATGCGATACACAACATTACTCAGTGACGGAGATTGCAAGACATTCGCTCATCTTAAAGAATTGAAAGCCGGAAGTTTGACGGAAGAGAAGATTAGGAAACTGCAGGGATTTTATACGAATGCAATAAAAACTAATGCACCAGATGTAGAAAAATGCAACGGGCTATTTTACCAGCAGTGTATCACTGCAGTTCCACTGATAAGTCTCCTAATCACGATTACTGCCCTGAAGGTAAGACATCGTGGTGTTTTATTCATTGATAGTTATTTGTAAATCAAATTTCATCAAAATCGGTTGAAAAATGCAGATTTTAGCCATTTCGGTTCAATGTCCCCTTAATTCTTGTACAAATATCATTTCGTAAGGATGTTACTTTTCACGTTGCAAACTTCTATGAACAGAAGAACGAGAAATATTTAGCTCTGGTGCGACTTTTCTTGTAGAAACATGAGGATTCTCAACAAACGATTGCATCACTTGCATTCTTGTATCATCGTCCGACGCAGTTTTTGATCTTTTAGATTTTGATCGATCCTTCACCGATCCAGTTTCTCGGAATCGTATGACCGTTTTCTGTACAGTTGATTTGGTTATAGGTGCACGATCTAGAAAAGTTTCATTAAATAAATCAGCTATCTCTTGGTAGGATCTAGTGCGATCACAGAACCTCGCATAATTAAAATATGGATTTGTTCTTCTTCAGATAAATTCATTTTCAAGAAATGTTATTTATTTAAAGAAGCAAATAACAATAAGTACAAACCTGGAACCCAAGTAATTTTTCGGAGATGCTACTCGTTCAAGTTCTGAAAGTACAATGAAGTCTGATTGCACTGTTTTGTCGTAGTTCGTGGGCTAGCCAGAACGGCGCAGTGAACAGTTCCTTAAATGAGGAATCCCATTCCAGATTTTGAAGTAATCTCTGAGGTGGGGATTCCCACCTCAGAAGGTGGTCGAGTTTGATATCATTGCAACATATTTTAAAAATATTGAGCATGTTTATTATTTTTTTGATGTAAAGATATTTCCCCATTTTTGAACGATTTGGTACCACTTTTTGATTTTCGTCGATTACAACGCCATCTATCAACAAAAATGGTTTAAATTGTAGATGAAATTGGGGTAATTTTTTCTAAAAAATCCGAATCTGCAATAAAAATTGGGGGTTCTTATTTAAGATTTTAAAGTTGCCCCCACCCCACCCCCAGGGGGCAGGGGTAGGGGGTTAAGTTTGGTATCATTAGATAGATTTTTTAAAAATATTTGATACGTATTTTTTCATTTTCCGATCCGATGTGTATTTCTCGAGATATTTGACCGTTTCCAGACTTTTGGGACACCCTGTATAGTAACTAGTCTATGCCGGAAAATGTTTATGAGACTAGCTTCGCTCAATCTATAAACTCTCGTTTCATTCGTAAAATTATCTACATTTTTCATTAGTTGACAAATCTCGTGAATCTTGTTTGTTTTTTCTGTATGAAAGCTGTAAATAAATTTGTGAGTTTAAGAATATTGATAAATTAGCAAAATATATGTAATCTTAAAAAGTTTATTATAATTTTAACAATTTGTTTAGGCTTACATAATATATAAATAATTGAGATAGCAACGCTAAAATGTCGACGTTTCTGTAGCAGATCAGGATATTTTTCTTATTGGAAATATAATTCCTGAAATT
Organism: Idris sp. 1 HC-2018; assembly: GCA_022817325.1. Classification (NCBI taxonomy): domain Eukaryota; kingdom Metazoa; phylum Arthropoda; class Insecta; order Hymenoptera; family Scelionidae; genus Idris; species Idris sp. 1 HC-2018. Next base: position 14,012 of record JABFPM010002548.1, on the reverse strand, counting down.
AGTGGGGATAAATTACCATTGAACAGTGATGTTTTAAAAGCTCTTTTTTATAATACAAAGATTCTTAGATTGAATTTAAGAGTAAGCGTTCGATCAGTCTTTAATCAGATTATTGTATTTTGGCAAAGAGCTGGTTTACAAATTTGACAAGAATTTCGTTGTATTGAAAAAATCGAAGAATTACACGCAGAATGGAGTAAGTTGCAAAAAAAACAAAAGAAAAGAAAAAAATAAGGAAAGAGAAGATACATTTACCTCAAAGTTGGGCAATTTATTCAATTTTGCCCACGCAGATATATTGAATAAAATTGACGAAATTGGGATAAATTTTTTAAATAATCAGAGATACGAAGGCCGCTCAGGTTACATATCAGAACTTGAATCACAGTTAGAAAAACAAGAAAAGCAAAAAATATGAAGGACTAAAAATCTTCAAAGTTTTTTAAAAGTGAACAAGAGAAAACACTCTATGGTAAGATTTTATAGGAATAAAATAATCAGGAAGATGTAGGCTGCGCTTTTTGATTTACAGAAATTACTGTCAGTAAACAAATCTTTGTTTGGCATAATTATTTCATAATGTTACAGTTATTGGTAGTAATTTTCAGTAAATTAAAGAACGCGTTGTATATAAAATATTGGCTTTTAGAGTTCCTTAAAATCAGTAGCAGTATCTAGATCTTGAATTTGATAATTTTAGTTTTAAATTTTGCATTTTGAAATAAACCGTAAATTACTTTTTTTTTGTTTCTTTTGGTAACTTATTATTTTCAACGATTTGTCTAATTATGAATTTTTTAAGTTTTTATTTATCTAAACAAATTAAGTAATATAATGTATTTTTTAGATCGAACTGTAGAACTTATTTCAAGCGAAGACGATTTAAGTCAGGCAATGAGTCAAAACAACATTGGTTTTTACTCTAATGTGTCAATCAATCGAAGATGATGAAGATGATTTTTGTCTAACTGGTGATTCCCCCAGTGATGCTGGCCCTTCAGAAGACAAAAAGTCCAAATCAACTCGTGGTACTATAAACATTTTTACCGAAAAACTAACTGCTGTTTGTGACAAATTAAAGTTGAGTAACAGAGATGTTGTGCGCATTGTAATAGCTGTAGCGGAAGCACTGAATATAGATCCTCAGACATTAATTATAAATCATACTTCGGTTCGGAGATATCGAGAAAGATTACGTACAGCTTGAGCTTTAATTATTTATTTAATTAAATATTAAAAAAAAATTCAAAGATGTCAGTTTGGATAATGTTGTATTGCACTGGGACGGCAAACTTCTCCCAAGTTTAGTCAATAAAAATGAACTAATTGACAGATTACCTGTGGTAATAACAACTGGTAAAACAAAAAAACTTCTAGGCATACCAGCTCTAGAAAATGGACAAGTAAGAACTCAAGCGACGGCTATTTATGAAGTTCTAGATGATTGGAGTTTGGTAGAATTGGTGAAGGCATTTTGTTGTGACACAACAATCTTGGTCCCACCAATGGAGCAGCCGTTTTATTAAAACAATTATTAGGAAAAAAGATTTTAGTTTTTACTTGTAGGCATCATATGTTTGAAATTATTTTGCGATGTGCTTTTGAAATTAAAATGCCACCAACCACAGGCCCAAAAGTTCCTATTTTCGAAAGATTCAAGCAATTTTGGCCAAAAGTAGATAATACAAAATGTCAGAGTAGTACCAACGATGACCAAGTAAATGCATTAATGACGCCTCATGTTGACAGGATCCATAAGTTTATTGAAAATCAACCCAAGGTGACGCAGCGAAGAGATGACTTCAAAGAATTACTAGAGTTAACTTAAGTTTTTCTAGGACTCGTCCATTCAGATCAAATAAAATTTCATCCTCCAGAAGCTGTTCACCACGCACGATTTATGGCAAAAGCCATTTACACTTTAAAAATATATTTACTTAGAGACATTTTTGATATGAAAGCAAAATAAAAGAGAGCGATTTGTGATATTAGCATATTTATTGTGTTAATTTATGTGGAAGCGTGGTTTTCTGCCCCACTGGCTGCTTTAGTTCCAAATCACGATTTAAAATTATTGAAGAAACTCTCAGAGTACAAAAGTATTGATACAGAAATGTCCAATGCATGTGTCAACAAATTTGGTAGACATTTGTGTTATCTCAATCCTGAAACCGCTGCATTATCATATTTTGATGAAAATTTATCTTTAAATTTAAAACGCAACATGGTTTTAGAACGAGATTTGCATAACAAAGACTATGAAGAAATTGATTTCACCTACAAAAATAACATCACTTTTAAAGTTAAAGATATTGATGCTCTGTGTGCTAAAGAAATTGATCACTTTATAACTCCGGCATCAATTAAATTTTTTAAAAGATTTGGAATTGACAAAGAATTTTTGAACAGTGATCCGGTAAGTTGGCCTGAAAATGGGAATTTTAAAAGCAGGTTAGAAATAGTAAAATTAATTTACTTTTAAAAAATTTACTGTCGACATCTGTTCAAATGTTACTTATATTATTTTTCCGTGAGTAAAAATCTCAAAGTTGTTAACGATGTTGCGGAAAGAGCCATCCGCTTGATAGAAGAATACAACGATATTATCACTAAAAATGAAGATCAGAAACAATACCTTACTCAAGTCATTTTTGAATACCGCAAAATTTATCCAAATACGAATAAAGAAACCCTTCTAGAGAACTTTTGAATTTAAATAAATTGAACTTATAAATTACATAAATTGTTTTAGAAATAAAATATTATATTAATCACTAAAAAGCATTGTTTATTCACATGTTTGTTCACACATAATTTTTCATTAACTTGACAAAAAAAATTTTTAAAAATGCAAGCGTCCAGTTAATACTGAGCAAAAATGCTCAGATAATTTTTTTCAGTATTTTTTCTCTATTTGAAAGCATTTGAGAAGGAGCAGAAGAAAAAAAAATTCTCATTAAGATCCACGCTAATATGCATAAATATAATAAATCTCAGCTTTATATTTTGCTTACATTAATAAAGTGTATTTAATTGTTGTTTAATTTAAATTTCATACAAGGCTTATAAATTTTAAAATTCAAATATATAAAAATACAATAGACCATCCAAAAAAATTAATATTCCTTAACATATGTTATATACCAAGTCCGAAAATGTACAATGTCTAAAATTCCGTACTTGGTACAAAATATTTCTGTACAGAGTACAATTATTAAGAAAATTGTAAATGTAGTTATAAATTTTATGAATAGATTTTAAAATAATATAAGTAACATATTTGAACAACAGATGTCGATAGTATTAAATTTTTTAAAATAAATTAGTTTTAATACTGCATAAATAAATCGTCATTAGGACATAAGATGCGTGACTCTTCTATGTTTTTTTAATTATATATTGTTACTATATAATTATATAACAACATATAATTTATGATACATTGAAAACCAATTATGTAAACGTTACTCGGGCAGTTATTTTGATATTTTTTAATGTATGTGAAACTTATGTAAGGAAGAGAGCTCATCCAAAGAAAGATGTCGTCGTGAAACCCATGGTCTTCGAAAAAATCCTTAAAATGTTTTAAATAATTGAACTTTGTACAATTTTTTTATACCAAGTGCAGAGTTTTAGACATTGTTCAAAATAGTTGTACATTTCGGACATTATACAATTTCTGATTTTGTCATAACATGTCTGAATCTTGAAAGAGATAAAAATAAAAACGCTATGCTGTTTGGTGTTGTCACACAGCCGCAATATGATAAAAATGATTTTTTGCTAACTTATAAGTCAAGTAATGTACTATTGACTATTTATTCAAGTAATCATTGAAAAATGTGGATGGCTTGACATTGATACCTAGGCGCTGATCGAACTCTTAACGTTGATTAAACTATCTTAAATACGAAACATATTTGAAAATACAGTTTATAAAGCTGAAACTAAATTACGAAGGTTCTTCGATTGACTACAATAATCAATAAGCTATAAGAAAGTGGATACAGTCAAACCTCGATAAATGAAACCTGGATAAGGGAGAAAATTCCAGGTTCGACTGTATTTGCATATTTACTATATGTAGATATAACAAATGTACAAAAAGCATTGACATTTTTTTGAAATTATTAAAATGCAATAATGAATTTAAAAAATAAACTTGAAAATTGTTTATTCATAATTTATATATTAACAATTTATGATAAATACTGTATTTTTAGTTATTTTATCTAATTATAATAAAGCAGATTTGCAAATATTAGATTTATGTAAAATTTTTAAAGTATAATAGATTTACACAATGAATTTTTCATTACTTTTATAGTAAGAAAAAACTTCTAAGCTTTATTGATTTTTTTAATAATATTCATTAATTTTACAACGATAACTTTTCATAGGATAATATGATTCGGTAACCGGTAAAGTCGAGAACATGAAAAGAAGAGCTTTAATCTATAGCAGACTGTGGCGCGAGCTTTAACGACAAACAGGAACACTGTTGTATTGCAATGATAAAGTAGATAACTGTATTATTCAATTAGATAAATGTATTATTGATTTTTAGAAAATTGAAAATTTTCCCTTAATAATTGATTTGCACTGAGTATATTTTTTTTCTAATAATTATTATTTATCAGTTATTATTTACAATAATTGAAGTCACCAATTCTAAACAGCACGTTTCCATAAGAATCCCATTAGACTTATTGTTATTTAATAATTATTATTTATAATAAATATTATTTAAATATTTAACTTTGTTAATATGCACTTAAAGAATTTATGGTTTAATATTATAAATCTTTATAGTAAATAACAAAGAATTATATTTATAATACAGGGACATAGAAATAAAGCATTGCTATGTTTTTCATAGTAGTGCAAGTCATGGATTCAAACTTTCCTTTCAGATAGTAATAATGCGAACTGCAATTACTTACCGATTTTTAGCATAATCTTTACAGCATAAAACCATATTCGTTTATCACTTAATCTATAAGTAATTATAAATCTAAGATCAACATCTTTTTTATTTTGTGTTTAATGCAACTGAAAATAATATCTAATTTCATTTATCTTTTATTTTTAGGTAAACCATTTGTTACAAAATCATGGACTCCTTTATGTCTATTTGTCAACGAATGTTGGATTTCGCGCATGAAGGTAACGTTCATTCAGCTGAAATACTCATTAACGCTGTGCATCATAATTATACGTATGAAGCGGTTAACAGTGCTTTATAATTTTGAAAATAATGGTCATAAATATTATATTCTCAATAAAGTAGCACTTATAAAAAATAATAGTAGGTTTTAATTAATGATAGACAATATGAGTTTTTGAATATAGTAATAAATATCTATGGTAGGGTTATATTATTATAATGTTTCACTTTAAAAAACTATATAATCATGAAATCTATGAAATTGAATTTTAATTATCTTTATCTAAAATTATACTAACAGTGACGCAAATTAATACTAACAATATTATAATACATTTTTGTATTTTAATTTCTATCATAAAACATTTAACACATTGTATCACATTTTTTTCTATATTGGAAATTGAATGTGGGTAATAATATTCTTTGCATTATCAATATTTTTAAATGAAAGCATTATTCAGAATATAATAGTATTAAAATGTTCTAATTAAAAAAAATTCTGTTTTTATCTATAATTATACATTAATTCGGATGAGTAGAAGAATTCATTGATGGCACGTAACATTAGACTCACGCGTATGAGTAATAAAAATTATCTGTTCTAATTAACTAATCAATAATATTCCGTTTTATTAAAACCTAATCTTTGATAAAAGCAAACATATAATCGCAATTATAATGACAATATATTAGGTATATATTAAACTATAATATAATTTTGAAAAAACATGTATTTTTGTAAATATATACAAAAGTAAATTTAAAACATTAGAAATAGCTATAAAGAAGAAGTGGCTTTATTAGTCCACATCGGTCACTCTAAGAAAGATAATGAATAAATTGAATATATATTTTTCATTTTTTCGTAGTGCCTTTCGAAAGCGACTTTTTTTATTACAATCACTTTTTACTTTGTATCTTACTTTTCATTCAATAATACAATTTCATGTTTATGGGCAAATCTCTAGAACTTTTAACCTACCCGTCCCTCGCATTTCACTTCAATTTTGTGGATTATTAAATTGAAGATTTTAGTTTTTATTGTTTGCACACTTCAAGTTATTATAGTTTTACACTTTGTAAGTATTTATACGTTTATAAGAATGATTGTTTAAAAATATTTTAAAATTCGAAATCTAATTTATTACGTTTTTGACATGTCTTTTTAGGTTACGTAGAAACATTTTCTTTTTTAATTTATAAGCACAGAGTTAAACTAAATAAGGAAAACTCAAATGATGCACATTTAATATGTAAGCTACAAAAAATTACCAAAATCTGTCCCTGACTTTTGATATCAAAGACGTATTATATTTTGTAATTGAAAATATTTATATTTAAAGCATTTTAATACTTGTGGATAAACTGCACAGTATCTTGATGCAATAAAATATATTTGCGTGCAATAAAATCTAATTATATATTAAAGACTACTTAAATAATTGAAAAATCGTTTCAAAATATTACGTCTTTGACATTAGAACAGAAAAGCTGTCAAAAACGTAATATTTACCTATGTTTTTACAATTAAATATTAATTTAAATTTACGCGCATGTAATTTATCACTGTTCGACTTTATATTATTCATTTTAAAGTAACAATAAGTGATAATTATGATAAAACTAAGATGTGCTAAAACTTTTTTTTAAATTTGGCAAGTTGAAAGTTAAAGGTTCTAGAGAATTGCCCTTATATCTACGTAATAATCTGTTATTCATTTTATCTGAAGGAGCTAAAACTATCTTCATTTTGATGACTTTATCAATTTGGAAGAGCTAACATTATCTTTTTGTATGATCAGCATCTTTATAGGGAAAATTATATAATCACTCTGTGCTATATTATATCGCAAGAAATATTTGGGCTGAGTTAAAATAATTGTCCAAAATGTTCAGATTATTATAATTTTCGTAAATCTCTCATATAAATATCTGCTTGATTGAGCAAGAACCTAGAACTCTTATCTTTTAGTATTATTGAAATTATTTATTTATAATTCAATAAGTTTTGGTTATTTATATATTTCATTCCCATGATGTAAGCAACATAATTAAACATAAATTCATAAAATATCTAGAAACACATTATTCAACTCAGGAAGACATGAAAAAAATTAAATAAGAGATAGACTGTTTTTCAAAGGAAATTCAAAAATTAGCAAAATATAATATGAAATACGTTCAACTTAAACATATAACCTTAATATTATATTATTACTAAATCTACACAATATTGAAAATAATAGAATCAATGTCAAATTAACATGGGAATGTTCTTAATTAGTGACTGCAAGTTTCCTGACTTTTTCTGTTTATCAAGAAAACTCTAAAATATCTTACATCTGCTGATGTAATCGGTAAAATATCGATAATTTTTTCATGATTTAAGGATAACTTAATGCACTTATCTTGTATATTATTCTCTAAAGCTCGCTCAGTAAAATTCATCTAATTTTCACTGATCTAGCAGTGAAGTGGAAGGAATGCTGGATGGTTGATTAATCAACATGGTTTGTTGGTCAACATCGATTTCACTTCACTGTTAGATCAGTGAAAATCAGCTGAAGTTTACTGAGTGAAATTTAAAGATTATCATTAATGTGAAACAATTATATCAATTTAATTTAATAGTATAAAATATTAGTTTCAAAATATTAGAAAAAAGGGTATAATACTAAATAGGTTTAAAGATATTTTTAGTTTTTGAAAAAGAAACATTATTATGGACTTTTAGGACGTTAAAGTCTTCTTCTTAAGAGTCTATTAAAAGTCATATAATTATTTAAAATAATTTATGTAGCCGATTTTTATTGTTTAGTACAACGTACATTTGTGTATCCTACAAGACGCAGTGGGGTTTAGAAGGTTAAAATTTATCTCTCAATAAAAGTTGCGAGCAAAAATAGTAATTTTTTAAATCAAATTATTTAAAAATTTGATAAATTTTGTCGATATTAATTTATAAAGTATAACATCCCGAATCTCCCTTATCAATTTTTCTATATCTTATTTTTGTAGACTGATGTACAATACAAAAAACCCTCCTTGAATAGCCAACAATTAAATGTTATTATTCAGTGTATATAATAGAAGTCAAGAATCACGTTCATCAGTGATATGCAATGGAACTGTGATGGTATCTATTGGCATTTTCTTTTTTTTTCTCAACCTGACATTTTTATTAAAGACGTACACAAACACTATTATCGACAAGTTTAATTGGTCGGTAGATAGTGGCTGAATTATTTTCCATTAAGTAGTTCATATTTACATCAGCAACCTCGGTGCAATGCAAAACATTCATTCAGTTCAAAATTGAGTTAGTTTTTTGATGCCGATTGTATACTTCAAAATAATTATGTAAGCTATGATTAGCCTTAGCATATTAGTTTGTATTTGCAGTCTTTGATTATTTACAGTACTTGGAGCTCTTGATAAATATTTTCATTCAAATTGCAAGGACATTGAATTATTTTACAATTTGTGTTTTTCTTAATTTAATGGAAGTTTTTATCGAGTATGTAAACAAATATTTATAAAAAATATTTTAACTTATAAAAATATGATAACTTTTCAAAAACATGCATATATATTCCATGCATGAAACATGCGAATCAATCATGTATATGACAAACGTAAGATACATGTATGAATCATGCAAGTTACATACACAAAATAAACATCTTATTTGGAATATGCATGATTTATACTCATGTAGCTTGATAAGATTCTTTTAAAAAATCTTGTCAAGTTGCATGCATATTATACAAGAAAATTTTGCTTAAAATTATTTTAATACATGATACTTGATAAATAATCACGCACGAAACTTGCTTGCAAACGTGTTTTTGCAAAAAATATGCATGTGCCATATTACGTTGTATATTTATGTGCAAAAATAATTACTTTTAGTTCCATACATAGAACATTTCATATCAAATCAGACATAAGAAACATAATATATTTTTTTTTGGTCTAAAAATCTTTTTTTTCTTGTCATACTTGATTGAAACATGAAGGAAGATCATTTGGTTTGGTTAAAAATATGATAATCTGAACTGTTTTTCAGGAATAACGAGTGTTCCAAGATGCTATTGAAAAAAACGTTTCAGACCAATATTAAACTTGTGGATACGTATTTTTTAGTTAAATTAAGTTCGATTCTGTTATATTACATCCAAAAACTTATTCATCTATTTAATATTAATTCAAAACTTACACAAAAAATCTATTTAATATAATGTGATAATATACAAAGGCTATAGCCGGAAAAGATAGTGAAAAATGCCCTTCAGCCAAAATGTTAACTTTTTTTTGCATTCGAAACGGGATATTTGTAGACTATATTTCCCAAATTTTCAGCCATTAAAATTACTAAATAATAATAACAATAAAAATACGAATTTTTAAACAAATATTTCTTAAAATTTTTTAATCCATTGGAAAAATCTGAACAAATTCATGCTTGTTAAGAGTCTGAAGATACATTTTTGAGACTTTTTTTGGCGCAAAATTCAAATAGAAAAAAAAATTTAATTTTACAAATAATTGTTTATTATCAAAAAGGCGGAGTACACTACTTTTATATTTTTTCTGTGAATTTGTCTTATAAAAATACACAATACATATTTTTTCAGATTTTTTTTAATGTGGGTGGTATGAATCCCTCTTCTCAGTGCTTAGCATTAAGTATTTGTACTTATCCATTCATCTTTATTATCCAGTCGCCAGAGTTTTTTATTTCAAGTCCCATTTAAGCAAAGGTCCAAGGTAGTTTAATCTATCTTTGCAAAATAGTTCTTTCAAAACTCCTTTGACCATCAACTTGCCAAAATGTTACGGCAAACAGACCAGAAGATCTACTCCCTCACAATGAAAAATTGTTCTGCCGTCCAATTTTGCATCTTAGCAGGGTGGGTTTGTTCGTTTATCCTTTTCATTATCCTGCCAAGATGTTGCGGCAGGTAAATCAGAGCGTGGATGGATTTCGAAAATGAACCATTTCGGCATTTTGGAAAACCACGTAAACCATAGTTAGAATGGCTGGCCCGGGAATCGAACTCAAGCCTTCCGAGTGAGAGTCATAGGGCTTACCTTTTTACCCGACTCTCTCGGTTTTGTACATGTTAAATCAACCTTTTAATTTATATTTGATATTATTTTGTTCTTTAGAATAAAACATATTTAATAATTTAAATTTGTAGCTTTTAAAGGTGGCTTTTCTTCTTAAAGTATTTTAGGGAAGGTGTAAAAGCAAATGTAGTGTTTGCAAATTTACCGACTTTTCAATTTTCTATAAATCATTGAATTTTTGTTAGAAAATCGGTAAACCGATAATCAACGATAAAAGTGGTAAATTTTTATCGAAGCAAAACAAGAATTCATTTCATGAAAATAATAGCAAAATAATTTATTGTTATGTAAATAAATAATTCACATGTGACAGTAATAATATAAATCATGTGTTATATATATATATATTTAATATTTATTTACATTTCTTAATTTAAAAAAAATGATCTTAAGAAACTTAATGTATCACTTTTTCATCTTCATAAAGAATCATTTCTTTACCTACTTAATACAAATAGCTATTTTTGTGACAAGGACGGAAGCGAACGACTACTTCTTGAGACAGATTTTTAGACGTGATAATTTTTTATCACGACTGAACGTCAATTGTTTCTTTGAGCACTCTGAAGCGGGCGTACTTCGTGCCCCAAAGAACAAAGTATTACTTCGCACGCCTATTTAGAGGGCGCAAAGGAACAATTCGCGTGCAAGTGCGATAAAACCATCTTTTGTTAGTTTACATGACGAGTTGGATGTATTTAACTTATTTTTAATTACTAATTGCCATCTTTCTTTCATAGTTAGTTTTGTAAGGTGATTAATTATCTTCAGAACAAACTTGATTTGATTCTTGATAGGGATAATTATCATCTTCCACCCCTCCTATAATATTATGTTTACCTATTTTTTCTATAATTTCAACAATCTTTTGAGTATTTTGATTTCAGTTTTGCTCAATGTATTGAAAATATTGTACATTTTTCAAATAAAAAGGATTGTAAAGATATTGCAATACAAACATAAATTTTAACGACAAATCAGCGATATAAAAATTCGTGTTTTTATTGCAAAGCTGTTTCACGGCGATCTTTAAAGATTGTAAAGCGAGAATCACGTCAGAAAGCAACTTTAATTCAAAGTCTGTAAAAGTCATATCAAAATTAATATCTATTAAGCTTTTTCTAGCGAAAGAACCTTTTTAAAACGTTCCAACATTTTAAGTAAAATGTTCCATCTGATTTTTGTGTTTAACCTGTAACATACGGTAGTGTTGAGTAGGAATCAACATCGTAGGACGGCAGGCTATCTGACGGTAGTAATAAAAGCAAACTTGTACTCCAATATTTAAAATATAAAAAATTAATTTAAACATATTTGTTGTGTTTCTATAAGTGTTTACGATAAATGTAAACTATCAAAAACATTAATCGCGATTGAAAGAGTCGTACCAAATATAGTACGGCCGTACGTGACGGGTTAAAATAGATTTTAATGAGAAAAATTGGCTCCTAAAGATTAAGTTCTATGACCTTGAAACCGGCTTTAGAAAATGTTTCTTCATCATCTGACTCATAAACATCGGAGTCAGTATTATCAAAGTCTCTGAAAACAAAAAAAAATTCAAATTACGTAATTTCATTAAATAGACAAAGTTAATTTTATTATGAAACACAAATTGCAAAAAAAAAAAAAATTAAGAATATTTCAAACTCACTTTTTGAATACAGAACTTTAATCACAGCCAACTGGATGTCATGAGCCATACATAATTGATAGTATTTATTAATAATTCTTCCTACTTTTCCCTTAACTACTGATCCATCAATTGTGATTGAAATGATGTCTAAAAGTACACTTTTCGGTAGTCATAGCACCATAAACAACCCACAAACCAAGGTTCCACATCTGGTTTTATATACATAGTGTACAAAATTTCAAGTCATTTGGTTAAAAATTGAGCTTTGTAGGTGCACGACCAACAGGAAAAATATCATTTCGAGAAAAACGGCTTTGAATAAAACTGGCCGGTGCAACGGGCGTGCGCCGCGGCACAAAAAGTGCTGTAATTCTTTTACTATCACGAATTTCGTGATAATATTTTAATACATTATTCTACTCATGTTTTTCTATCGAAGAATGCAATAAAAAAATTCAATTTTTTTGTCGTCACAGTATTGTTTCCCTTTAAGTATATCGGTAATTTTTGATAATTTTTTTATCGATAAACAGATATAAGTTATATTTTTATGCATCTTTTCGAATAAAAATTGTTTTTCTACGATCAGAAATTTATAACAAAACAAATTTAATAAATTATCCATTGTATTCTATATTTAGAAAGTTATTTTTACGTTGATCAGAAGATGGTTTAATGAGAGTCTTGTTTTGTAGTAAGGAAAAAAAAAGTTGTGCAATATTGGATTAAACTCAATTTTTATGAATGCTCTTCTCTCACATAACAATTTTTATATTTAATCGGTTCAGGTATATCGAAATATAGATTTTCCGATGCACTAATTAATGGGCAAGTGTTTGTAAAACAAACGATCAACTTCTATTCCTTGCAATTTTGTTAACGATTCCGTTTAAATATAATACTAGACGTGTCGAGAATTCGCTTTGTCTTTTAATTCAAGTTACTTTGTACGTGCCTGACTTTATTCCATTTGTAGAGTTAAAATCAGACGCACTTAACACTAGCGTGGTTGAAAATTCTTTTTAAAGGTATAATTGAGATGTATAAAAGCGTCTTGGGCTGAAATAATTCTGTTAGGTTATTATTTTATATCTTTGGAACATATACTTGTTTGCAATAACATATGACGCTATTTATAGTAATAGAATAATATTATCGTCGAACGGAGTACAATTTGCCATTTTCCGATCATATTATTAGATATTTCAATAAGAAAAGAGTATGAAGTTTGAAGAATAAATATCAATATTAAATTTTTTAATTATATAAATTAATAAGAAACTGTCTGTTCGGACAGGAAAATGGACGAAACTGGATGAAGTGGACGAAAGTGGATAACAAAGTAAACAAAGTGGACAAGGAAGTGAACGAAGTTGATATAAAAGTGTACTGAATCAATATTACTGAATCAAAATAATTAATATGAATCAATTGGACACAGATTCAATACGGGTTGCAATTGGCCACCAAAAATAAACATAAAAAATTATTTTTTTAGTCTTGTCTTAACTTATTTTATAAATATATATATATTGGTTTATAAATGACGAAATATGTTTATTTGTTTGTTGTCAAGTCTAAACTATAACAGCAATCGAAATACGAGTTAGACTGGCTTTTTCAGCATGATTTAGCGCACAACATAGGCTATTGGATTTTAATTTTGTTTAAAAAAAAATTTCTTACTATTTTTAATTTGTTTTTCAGGTTTATTTAGCTGTTATTTTGGTGATATTTTAAAATTTATTTTAAAGTCATTTTGGGATTCTTTGGGGGTCAATTTGCTAGCATTTTGGAATCATTTAAATGTCATTTTGGAGTATTTCTAGGGTCTTTTCGGAGTTACTTTTTATTTCTGATGGAGTCATTCTAGGGTCATTTTGGGGCCTTAATGGAAACGTTTTGGGGTCATTTTGAAACTTTTTTGCCTTACTTTAGGCTATAATTCTGTGGTGGTTTGAAATAACCGAATAACAGCAATTTTTGACGAAATTAAGTTATGAATGGATTTGGCATCTTTGAAGGATGTATTTTCATGTAACATTAAGAAAAATAAAAAAATGTAGTTTATTT
>JABFPM010002547.1:0-16411 GCA_022817325.1 Idris sp. 1 HC-2018 | reverse complement strand
ATTCAGGATATTATACGGGTAATTAAACTTTTATAAATTAAAGTTTTTAAAAAGCTTTTGTATTTTTAATAGATATATATACAAATAATATAAAAATAAAACTTATTTAAAATGGTATGTGATAAATTTGATAAACGAATGAAAACTTTATAAATAATAGTATCCTGTATAGGTAAACGATTGAGTTTATGTTATGTATATGCAAATTATTGTAGTTGTGCGTATAAATATACAATAGATATTGTGCATAGTAAAAAAGTTTTAACTGCTTTGTAAACCAACACAAAAAATCAACGGGATAAAGTAATGGCACAGATGAAATTATCCTTGTATACATAATTTAACAAAAACCGAAAAAAAACGTGTGACTAAAACTGCATCAATATTTTATTAATTCAACTATGTTACAAAGTACCCTTATATTGGCCACTACTTTTTTGTTGTCTATTTTTTTTAAATATATTGTATTTGTTTTACATTATCAACTTTTGTGTACAAATATTACAGGATTATTTGAATTCATTCAATTTATGAAATCATGAAAATAAAATCAATTACAAAATGTCTTTTGGTTTTTTTATTTTAAATTTCTAAATACATTTTAATAAAATCAAACTTTCAATTGCTACACGTATAAAATTATATTTCAGCATTTACAAAACAGCTCCTCATTTTTCACGATATTCCGTTTTGATTTTCTCTCTGTCAACTACAACCGGAAGCTCAGGATATATTCGATTAATTTTACGATCTAACCGCACTTTATTCTAGAAACAATATATATAAATTATTTAGATATACCTATACATAAAAATATTTTTATTTGGAATATCCCTAATAACCATTATGAAGTAAAACATTTGTTCAAAATTTGTATAAAATGTATGCAAATAGTTTTTTAAATAAATTGTATACAAAAATTATTGAATTCTATATAAATATTTATTACAATGATCTGATAACGACATTTACAATAAAAAAACTGTATATACAAAATTATTATATTTTTTGAAAGAAAAAACATACATTTATTTACAAAAAAGCAGAAATGCAAACATTTATTCGTAAATAAAGTTTTTCTTTAAAAAGACTAAGGTAAAAGATTTTTAGTACGTAAAATATAAATACAAAAATATTTAAATACTTTATTTATTTAAAATTTATATCGTTTGACGACTCAGATTATACAAATTTTGAATGATATTACATCTGGCTATTAGGGTATTGTTTACTTACCCAAAATTCCATACATTTATTGTAATTTAAAAAATATATGGAACATCGTTCTTTGACGTAATTATTTTGGTCTAAGCATTCGTATGACATTTCTTGTTCCTGAAAACATCAGTAAATATATTAATTATTAAAAAAAACCCTATATTATGCTATTTATATAAGAATATGAAGCATCATTATGCAATCTATAAATAACGAATTAAAACTTACTTTTAAACATGGATTATTATTTGGATCATTGAATCGCATTTCAAATTTGTTTTTTTTCAGGCCATTATTTTTTTCATCCATTTGAAAATGTTTTTTAACAAATTTTTAGGTTAAACATATATTTGTATCTTCAAAAAATAATAAAATTAAAGTGAAAACTGCTTGTCCTTAAATAAAAATCCTTATTTTGTTGTTTGTCATTTATTTATTTTTGTTAATAATAACCTATTGATTATAGTTTACATGCAATGAAATTCATGTTTTTTCGGAGCACTTGAAAAAAAATTATTTGTAAATAAACTATGACGACAACATTTACATGACCACTTGTGACTGAAATAATAAGTTTTAAGATAATTTGTATGTTATCACAATAAATCAGTTATATTAATGCACAGAAATTGTTTTGTTCATTTAATCAATTGATAAATGTACATTTTTTTAATAATAAAACAAAATGCTCCGAAAATTTAAATCTTATTTCTGAGACTGCGCACAAGTTTAGAGCGCAGATATAACCCATGCTTATTGTGTTTATGAAACAAAGTTTTTAACCTAATGGATTTTTCTCTGTAGAAGACAAATACAATATAAAATATGAGTGTTAACATCGGTGAAATGATATTAAAAGCTCTAAAAGAGTATTGGTTTAATATTTATAATGTTGTTGCCATGTCAGTAGCTTCTTCTCATTTAATAAGTCATGCGTCTGCTGTGAATATTTATAAAAAAATTGTTTCCATGTATGAGTAAGTAAAAAAAACAAATTATTTTATAATGCTTAAAGTTTTTACTTTAAACATTACACAGTAATCCAAATTATTATGAATTTTATAGATAAACAATATAGTCACATAAAAAATATACATTACTAAAATTTTTCTTACAGTGATGGTGAACCTGCGAAACTACATCCTCGACTTTACATCCTCTTCAAAAATGTCTTGGAAGATTTAAAAGTTCCTCAAAAAGATTACGAAACTTACGACCCATTTGTCTTCTTTGGCTTAGACACTTATTCCATGGGAGTTACTTTCTCAAAATTTGGAGTCAAAATTGGTATCCCCTTAACTTATGCTTATAACCGAGCTGAAGACTTGAATGCCTCAAAAATTTATCTCAGCAATGAAACGATAGATTGGACCAGACCGTCTGCACAAATTTTATTAAAGTCATTGATACTTCCAGAAGAAGCGAAAAAATTTGCAGTGGCTCGCGAAGTAGTCAGCACACAATCTTTAGATTTGATGCGTAAGAGTCTTAGCTATCCATTTTTTGTAGCAGCTGCAAGTATGAGTTATTTACATTTGTACAACAAACTAAATTTGGCTCATAAACTGTGGCCTGCTCGGGGCCTGGTTTACGGTGTGTGCGCATTGTCTTCTGGCCTTGTATGGCTGGCGCAGGACAACTATTTTGCTTATTGGAAAGAAAAAAAGGTGAATGAAAAGCTGGTAAAACTGGGACCAGAATATATGAAAGGAGGATACGAGTTTTATGACAAAATATTGCAAAGAAATTTAGCAATACGTGCGCTGATGGATGAAAAATCGAAGGATTTGTTCACTGATCGGGGCGAGCAGAATTCAAAGTACAGGTATATGTTCAAGAAAATGCTTATTTCAGACAGGCGGAACTTTTTTGCTGCAAAATTGCGCGAGACGATGCAAGAAGTTTCCGATGTAGCTCCAACGTTGGCTGGTTGAAAGTTTTGTTTATAACATATGTATACAAAGTTAGAAATAAATTATTAGTAAAAAAACGGAGATTACGAATTTTGTTTGTATAATGTTTCACTTTTATTAATAATATTACAACTTTTAATTATATTATTTATGAATTTAATAACCTTACGTATATATTTGATATAAATTTAATAACAATTTTTTGTATCACATACTATGTTGTACAACAAAATAAAAAAAAATATAAATTAAAAACTATAGAGACGAAATTTAAAGTTCTTTTTAATATATATTTTATTTTTTGCATTAAAATTTTAATTTTGTTCGGTTATTTACAGTTATTCAAGTTGAATACAATAATTGTAACTATTTTTTCCAATTTTATATGTACAGGTTACTTCTGTTCTATTTATAACTTTTACCAAATAAATGCCTTAAAATTGGATTCACACCAATTAATTATTTACATTCAGCCTTAAGGTATTTATAAGCGAAAAGATATTCCACTGGTCTCACGTCAAACCGAGTGATCCAAGCTAAAAATTAATAACAAGTAATTAAAAAACTGGATTAATTTTATGTTGAGAAAAAAAAACAAATTCTCTTACCAAAGTTAATTTGTCTTCTTCCTTTTTTATTATTTTGGACGTTTGATCCTGATCAAACTTTACAACTGCTGCAATTACTTTTGCAAGCACCAGAGTTTCCTTTCCCATCATGTACTCGTACAAAATGTTTCTTAAGTACTCAATTTCAGTTGAATCCTCAAGAGTTTCGTGGCGCAGTTTGACCAGTTTTCTTAATTCGTTTAATTCTCGTTTTTGTGACAAAAGAGTTTGTTGCAGTGTATGAAAAGATCCGGTGTTTGATTGCACAGCAGCCATTGCAACCCGAGATGTGCTTTCTAGTTCCTAAATTTTATAAAAATATTAAAATTTGACATCTATCTTAGGGTTCACAAAAAAAAAATAATAATAATAATAAGTGAAAATGAAAACTAAAAGATACCTCAAGTTCTTGGTCAATTTTATCGTCAGTCTGCAAGTCAAATAAAATAAAATGAAAACAATAACGATGAGCATAAAGGTAATTAAAAAACAACTAAGTTGATGCCCTCATACTTACTTTTCTTTCATGTTGCCATTCGCTAGTTAATTCATTTATTTCCTGTTCATGATTTGATTTTAATTGGGCGGTCTTCTGTTCAACTAATTTCTTCCACTTTTTCTCAATTTCCATAAGCTCATTTGCATGACTTGACTTCATTCCTTCAATAGTTTGCGTTAATTTCTTTATTTCTTCATCTTTGTCAATAAGATTTTGTTTCTTTTCCAGAATCAAGTTTTCTATTTGCTCAGATTTTGCTGTAAGTTCAACTTGGAAGTCCTTTAATTGTTCTTTGTACTGGCGAATTAATTCGGATTCATACGTCTTTTGTTGATCTGAAAAAAATGAATAAAAAAATTAAATAATACATAAATATAAAAAAAATGAATATATAAAATTACCAAATCTTTTTTCTAAAGCAGCTTGCAACTCCTCGTCTTTATCCTGCAACTGAGCCTGAAATTCTTTGGCCAATTGTTTCAGCCTCATTGCTTGTTCGTCGCTGTTTACAGTCAGCTCATTTTTCAGCTCTTCAACCTTCTTTTTCAAATCTTCATTCAAATTTTTCAACTGCGATTCCTTCGTCTGGAATGTCACAAGGGTTTCATCTAATTGTGCTTCTAATTGTTTATTTAAATCTTCTGTGAGCTGCAATTTTTCTTCGAGTTTGCTGTTTGTCTGTTCCAAACTTTTAATTTCCTCTTCATTCTTCATTGCTGCTTCGGATTTTTCATTAGACTCCTGGCTCTTCAATTCCTCTAATTGTTTTACAAGATTTTTTTTGTCATCTTTTTGTTGATTCAATTCTCGTTCTTTATCCTTGATTTCGGTTTCCAGTTTTTCTAAGTTTTCATTTAATTTGTCCACTTGATCCAACAAAATTTGAGAGCTTTCATTTTCTGCGGTTAAAGTTTGGAGCTTTGTTTCTAGGTTCAAAATGGTTTCCAATAATTTCTTGTTTTCTTTATCTGATGCATTAAGATCTGATTTTAGCTGATCATTGCTGGAACTTATTTTTTCATTTGTGGACTTCAAAATTTCAAGCTCCATTTTTAAATTATTATAATCTTCTCGCAATTTATCATGTTTCAAACTCAAATCGACGATGGTTTTGTTTTGAATGTTACTTGCGAATTCCATCTCCTCGAACTTTTGAACCAATATGTTCTTCTCGTCTTTTAAATTTTTATTTTCAAAAACAATTGTTTCCTTAATTTGTTCAAGTTCTCGGAGACGTTCCACTGATTGTTTATTTTCCAGCTGCAATTTATCGACATGGGAATTGAATTTTGAAATTTCATTCTTGGAATTCATATTTTGGTTCTGCAGTTGTTCATTTTCTGCGCTCATTTTTTCACAAAGTTTCTGCAGTTCATTTATTTGAGCTTGCAAAGATGTTTCACGTTTTTCATACTCCTTAATGAGTTCACCTTCTTTGCCATCAGTTTTGGAAATATGATTTTTGAGCTCCATATTTTCTGTTTCACAACTAGACATTTGTTTGATTAATTCGTCTATTTTTGTCTGATACTTGGAAATGATTTCACTTTGCAAATATTTCGATTCTTCGCCAGCTTTAATTATTTCATTTTGTTCGTTTTTTAAAAATTTGTTTTCATTTGTAAGTTCCTCGTTGAGCTTTTTCTGTTCACTCAATCGTTTGTTGAAATCCAAATTTTCTGATTCCAATTGATGTATCTTAGCCTGTAAATTCAAAGTTTCTTCGTTCATTCGTTGGATTTCCATGTTCAACTCGCCAATTTGCTTTTCTCGAATTTCTAATTGATTTTCTATTTTTACCAATTCATCATTTATATTTTGCGATTCAGTGATACGATTTTCCAATCCCTTTTTCTCAGATTGCAAACATTTTATCAAACTTTCCAATTCTATATTTGAATTCTTGTATCCATTATTTTTTGCCTCCAGATGCTGGAATTTATTTTCCAGCTCCGAAATTGCCTGTTTTTGCTGCTGCATAGATTGTTCTAAACTTTCATTTTTCTGAATTAATTCATTTTGTTTATCTTTTAAAACCTTATTTTCCGCAATAATTTCCTGGTTTGCTGAAGTCAACTCGGTCACTATCGTACTAGTTTCGTTTTTCCCCAGTGAAAGTTCTTTTATTTTTTCTTCCAACTTTGAAATTGTTTCATTATGCTTGCAATAATCCTTTTCAAGCTCCTGATTCCTCAACATCAACTCTTTTTCTTTCTGCTTCAGAACTACAATTTCAGTTTCAGCCGTTTCCTTATCCAACAACAATCTTTCCAATTTTTTGCCAATAAAAAGGTCGACATTCTCAATCGTCATTTTTTCCTGCAACTGTTGTTTATTTTCTGAAATCTTGATATCCTCGAGCTTCTTTGACACCTTTGAGCAGTGCATATTTGCTTTGGAATTGAGATTATTAATCGACTCGCAGGACCCAAAGTCACTATTTTCCGAATGACTAATTTTGTTTTTTGAAATACATTCAAGTTTTGATTTCAGTGTCTCAATTGTTTCACTCTGAGATTTACAAATTTCTTCCAGCATTGTGTACTTTTTCACCTGATCATCGACCTCCTCAGTTTTCTCTTTTTTATTTTCAACCAGCATATTTAGAGTCAAATTTTCAACATTGAACTTCGAATTTTCTTCCTCAAGTTCAGATATTCGTGAATTGAGCTTTTTGATTGTTTCTTCCATGTCACCTTGGTTTTTTTTCTTGCCACCTCCTTGTTTCGCCTTGTTCAAACTGCCCTTCAATTCTTGTTTCAGTTTGGATATCTGCTTGGTACTGTCCGATAACTGAGCCGACAATTGTAAATTTTCGGTTTTAATATTTTCAATCTGCAAATTGAAATTGTGTTTAAATTCCTCTTCTACTTCCAGCCAGTGCATATTGTTAGACTGCAGTGTGGTTCGCAACATTTTATTGTCATCCAACAGTTTTTGCTGCTTAATTTCCAAGTCATCAACAAGTAACACCAACTGATGAACCTGCAGAGTTCTAATTTCCCATTCTCGTTTCAAATTTGCATGCTCCTTCGTCTGTTTTTCATGTTGTGTCTGCAATTTGCTTACTTCGTCAGAATTCGAGGACTTGAAATTGCTTAGTTTCAGCAGTGCTGCTGACATTTGCTCTTTCAGGTCCCTCAAATTCTTTGATCTCTCACCAAAATTCAATTGCACATACTGCTGCAGATCTTGATAATCTTCTCGTAAATTTTCCGCATTGCTTCTGTATTCCAGCATTTTCTTCGTCTGTGTTTCCTTTTCCTCAACTAACTGACTGACTTGCGAACGAATTTCGTGTATCTTTGCTTTCAGCTCATCGACAATTATTTTACAAGTGGCGTGCTCTGCAGTGAGCGATGCTAATTCGCTGTTCATTTTTTCTATTTCTTTATCTTTTTCGGCTAGTTTTTCCTTCGAAGATAAAAGCAACTCATTGTGTACAACCTGCAAACTTTTTTTCTCAGATTTCTCCGTTTCATATAGCTCTGCAAGCTTATCGTTTTTGCTTTTCAAAACGATAAGCTCGGCGTTACTTTCAGTAAGTTTGTTATTTAATTTCTCGATAAAATCAGTGTCTCTCAGGGTTTTCTCTTTTTCCATACCAAGGAGCTTTTCAAATTCCTCGAGTTTTCGTGCCAAATCGTCGTTTCGGTGTTGTTCCTCCTGACACTTGGCCATCACGTTGTCGTACTCGTTTCGGTTTGACGATCGCAGTTGCTCGACCTCGGATTTGTATTTTTCCAAAGTTTCGACCAAATTTTCTCGAGTCTTAGTCGAAAAATCTAAATCTTGAGTCAACTTTTTGATCTGCTCCTCTTTGCCCTCTAGCTCCCTGTAAAAAAGTTTTTATTTTTATTAAGATATGAAATTATGAATTATGATTTATAAATTAAAATTTACCGGTAAATTGAGAGCTTATTTTCCGCAAGTGAAATGGACGCTTCTTCCTCACGCTTTTTCAGATAATCCACCTCTTCCATTAGTTTCGTAGCACTTGCGTTGGCAGCACACAATTGTTCCTGCAGAATGTTGTAGTCACGTTCCAAGGTTTGTTTGTCCTCTGTTTCTTGGGTCAGTTTGTCTTTGGTTCGCTTCAAGTTTACCTTGAACTTCTGCACAATGTTTTCCAGCATGGACAATTTGTTGTTTAGCTTTTCATTTTCGGCAATCAGATTCTCTTTTTGAGACTCCGTTGTGGTATCGTTTGTCAGGTCGATTAACATTTGTGTGTTTTCAACGATTTCCCCATTTTCATCGCCATTCTTTTGCAACAGTGCAATCTGAAAGAAAATTGAAACTAATAAAAATCCACAAATTCTTGTTAAATAAAAAAAACATGTATTTTCTTGAGCATTTTTTTAAAATTAAAATTAGCAGACCTTAGTGTTTAATGAGTTTATAAGACACTCTTTTTCATCTATGTCATTTCTCAAAAGTTCTTCTAAATGCGCTTTTGCTTGCTGCTCCAACTGACACTGTTCCTTCAAATCGGCTATCCTTCTCAGTGCTTTATCTTGGGTTTCCACTAACAAACTCTCGAGTTTGCTTTCATTTCGCTGAATTTCACGATAATGCGACACCAGTTCTCTATATTTATCACGATACTTTTGGTGTTTTGTTTGCACATTTCTGTAAGCCAAATATAACTGATCCTTGGTTACACGATCGAGCTGAGGACTGATATTATCATCAATCTCACTTGCTGATTGGTCCATGTCAGACTTAAAAAGTAACAACAAATTATTATTTACTGAAAAAATTAACTTTAAGAGCACATCCAACGAAAAAATCTTGAAAAAAAAAAAATTTGTATTGCATATTTTTCTCATTAAGAATGCATACTTTAGTATTGTGAGTTTTATTTTGTATGAATTACATCTTAAATATTCTAATAATGCATTTTTAAATGATATTACAATGTATAGTTATGTATCAGTAAATATTCAAACGTGATTTTCTTGTGTTTTTATTGTCTGGGTTTTTTTATGTTCCTAAACGTTCTGAAATCACAATTCTTAACCGATTTGCTTCTAATTTTTATTTGAACTGTTCCAAACACATAAATAACAAACTGATCTGACAAAATTTTGATAAATTGTTTTTTAAAAATTGCATAAATCTTTAAATGTCAAAGTACCTTAATTTTTAATCCATTCTCAATACATTTTCAAATAAAACAACATTATTTTTGTTTTTAAATAAAATTCCGTCAGGTCATCTTGTTTATTATTATGTTAGGGCCAATTTAAACAATATTAGAAGTAAATTTTCAGAATGGTGGTATCAGAACGTTGTGAAACTTACCACTGATTTTAAAAGTTATAACAATTACAGTCAACTCTCTCTAATCCGGCCTCCTATCATCCGGTCTCTCTATAATCTGGCAACGATCCGACCATTATTTTTTTTGTTCATAAATTTTTCAATTTTCATTGATTTGTTTTTTTCATAAATAAAAATGTTAAATGAAAATATATGATATAAAATGTTATATTTTTATTAATGTTAATAAATGTTAAGAGAGTATTAATAAAAATATGATTAAACATAAACATTAAACAATAAACATAATATATATTTGAATTTAAATCAAATTATTTACACTTCCTGTAATCCGGCATTTTCACAAATCCGTCAAGTTCTTATGCAAGGAATAGCCGGATTAGGGAGAATCGACTGTACATTAAAAACTACAATTTTTTTAAATCCCCGATTAGAAATCTTTATTGTATCTACAAAAGACAAAAAAATAGAAAAACAATGATGAAAATCGATTTTATTTTACCTATTTTAATTGGATGTCTCCTTACAAAATTATAATTTATAACAATAATTTAAGTAAAATTATAATATAATTTTAATTTAAAATAATAAAATTACCTGTAAATGATAGGTGTTCACAGGACTTTCGTATAAAGGGAATAAAAATGAAGTGTCACTCGCTGCATTACTGGCAGAAGATCTGCGACCAGATCCCAAACTGTCATCGGAAGATGTAGTTAAATTTACAGATTGGAATCCATGTTTGGCTGGACTATTACGCGGAGTTTCTGCAATTATTAATTAAAATTGTTAATGTCAATTTAATGACATAAAAAAAATTGTCAGACCTGTGTCCGTCTCTTCTGTTAAGCTAAAGTTGTCATTGGAAGCTGACAAATCTTGAATTGAAGTACTAGAAAGCGCTGGAGACACCGCCTGAACAGCACAAAGTCATTAAACATTAAAAACTAATTAAAACAAGACATAAAATACATCATATTATTGAATAGAATACTTGTTACCTGCGCCAGTTGTTGCATGCTGGCCTGCAACCTCGCAGGAGACTGTTTCATCTCCTCTGCCAGTTTGTCTTTGATTTTTTTAAACATTTTTTATTTCAATTAAATTGTTTTTCTTTCAAGTTAAACTACTTTAATCCTGATGTTTTTGACTTTAAATGTACGTAGCACTCACACGGCAGTACAGATTTTTTATACGACGCAAGTGAATCCTCACTTGATGATTGTTGTTAATTTGTTTGTTATTTAAAAAGAAAGTTTGATCACTTGCAAATAGGCATTGTTTGATTGTATAATTTTTAATTACGAAACATGTGTTGGAAAAATCGACACAGTATAATATTTACGTGAACAAAAAAGTGTTGCCCAAATGCCAAGTATAATAGGTGAAGTAATTCACTTTGGAGCTCTGGAAAGTGAAGTTAGAGTCAGTTGTGTGTGTAGCGCGCTTTTATAAAAATTAAATTCACAATTGTTATCTCTTTTTTTTAAATATTAATTTGCAAATAAATATTATTTTTGCAAATAAATATCTGGTGATAAAAGTGTAAATTTTGTATTTACAAAAGAGAACTGTACATTTTTACGCAGAAATCTTTTGCGCTGTGAAAAGTTACAGAAAACGACACCAGAGGACTTGTTTAGATTTTATGAAACGATTTTAAACGCAGCCATTATGTAAATTTGTTTAAAATACGTTCAGAAACACGTTTAAATTTGTTGCTACGAAATCAGAGTCAAGAAACAGTGACTATATTCAGTGTGTTAAATAATAAACATTGAGTAAATAAGCCTAATGTGTGTGTGTGATACTGGGCTTACTTTTACACATCTGTAAATATTCAAAACGTGATCTGATATTAAAAAAAAACATTGAGAAAATTACCTGTTTAATAACTGATTTACAAAAATGAAGAGATTGACAGAAGAAAGGACAAAATTGGTTATTGAAAAATTGGCCAAATAGTAAGTTGATTATAAAAGTATTTATTTGTAAATGTTTTCAATAATCTTTGATTCTAACCTATAAGTCTAAAATTTATACAATTATATTTTTTAAAAATAAATTATACTTCTTTGAAAAGTGGTTAATTTAATTAATCAAAAACAAATTATATTTTATACAAATAAAATAAAAAAATTCTTAAAAATAAATATTTTCTCTCATTTAACAAATTTTAATTAAAATGTTGTATATTTTTATTTTAATACATTATTTTAAAATCATATCATTTAATTTATCAAAAAATATTAAAATTATTTAATTTTGTATTTATGAATTATATTTGTCAATTTTAGCATTGGAGAAAATGTAAAACTTCTAATTGAGCGGCCAGACGGTATATATTGTTTTCGTGAGAAGAAAAATCGAGTTTACTATATTTCAGAAAAAATTCTTACTCATGGTTATTCCGTTGCACCTGACAAGCTTTTAAGTTGCGGAATTTGTTTTGGGAAATTTACAAAAAGTGGTAAATTCAGATTACACATCACAGCTTTACATCATGTCGCACAATATGCCAAAGTATGTATTTTACTATTTAATCAATAATTAAGCAAATTATACAAATAGTAATAAAAATAATATTATAATTTATTGATTACAGCATAAAATATGGGTGAAACCATCTGCAGAACAACAATTTTTGTATGGAAATAATATAACCAAGTCGGGTTTAGGACGAATAACAGAAAATACAGAACGGTATCAAGGAGTTGTAGTGCTTTCCATGAATGATTTACCACTTGTGAGTTATTTTTATTTATAAATTTCTTACAAGCAATTTAAATAAAAATAGATTTAAACTGATTTACATTTTTTTAGTTTAGTTTAGTTTATTGATGATACATTTTAAAATAACAAAATAATTTTTCAGGGATTTGGAGTAGCAGCCAAAAGTACAACAGATTGTAAAAATGCGGAACCCATGAACATAGTTTGCTTTCACCAAGCAGATATAGGAGAATACATTAGATCAGAAGATACTTTATTGTAATTATTTTAAGTTTTATATAACAAAGTATTGTAAAATAAACATTTTTTATACACATAGCTGTCTATAATATTTTTATTGTTGTAAATTATACAACAAGATTTATAATTAATATTTTTTTATTCGATTTATTATTCAAAATGAACATATTTATTATTTAAATTTAAATAAATTTCTTTTTTAAATTATATTTTATTTTTTTTATACAAATATTTTTAAGGTGTTTATATTTAAAAAGCTTCAAACTCTATTGTATATGACATCCAGATGTCTCTGATAGAAACACGTAAAAAGTGACACTTCTCTCAACAGCCTCAAAGGACGCAAATTATATTATTTATATTTTATAAATCATTGTATAAATATTACAGGGCGTATGTTGTCCCGAAAAAACAAAGACTCGCGTAAAATCAAAGAAGGAGTTGTAGGAAAATATGTCAAAAAAGAAACGCCGCCTGAAATGCCAAGTATGTTCGATGATACTCCAATTTGTTGGTTATGTTTATTTTGAACTAGTTGTCGTAACTTGGTGAATTTTCCATCATTAATTTTTCAAATTGATCATCATATTGCTTGTAACAAAATTATGAACATTTCAGTGAAAATAAATATCAGTGACAAATCTCCATATTGACAATCATTTTTAACCTACAAATTTGCAAATATTTAAACGATTATATTGAAATAATAAACTCAAAAAGAACTAAATTTTAATTTGACGTGTTCATTTTTTATTATTAATTTATTTTAATATGTTATATATCGAAAATGTTGAGTATTTTTTTAATTTTTTTTTAAGATCAGTTTTATTTTTTTCATTTACTATAAAGAAGTAAGGTAAACTGCTTTTTAATTAGCATTAAAAATTTAATGTAGTTGCAAATGTTTAATTTTGTTTATAGTTATCAATGTTTGGACAACAGAAACTAATAGACGAGCAAGAAAACATAGCAACCAACCTAATATACCAGCGACAATGGTAAATATTAATAATTTTAAATTTTAGATAACATTATTATTTGACAATATACATGAAATCAACATATTGTTTTACAGCCAGTTATTCAGCAGCCCAACGTGATACAAAAATTTGGAAACACAAAAACGACTCCCAGTGTCGTTGGCTTGGGGAGTCATGAAGGCAAATATACTCCAAATAGTTCAGTTCCAGATTTAGCACATAGGTTTGTTTTATTCAACTTGATAATTAAAAAAAATATAGTTGTTGTGTAATACTAGATAGACGGACCGGACAAATTTGTCCGGTTTCAATGTTCAAATTATACTAAAAATGTCACATGTAATTAGACTTGTACCAAATTTTGTGACTTTTAGTATTTGTTGATAATTTTTGGATAAATATTTTGACTGAAACAAAAAATATATAACATACCCCCTAATCAAACGGAGTGAACAAAATTGTCCGATTCACATTTTTTCATTAAATTATTAATTATAAATTCATCTTTTTTTAGATATTTATGTATTTTAGTTTTATAAAATTTTGTGTTTATTGTACTCAACATTTTTAAGATATGTTCTTAACCTGGAGATGAACTGAAGTATTTAAGTAAGAAACATTCATAAATACTTATGTGATATTATTTATTATATTCAATTTTAATATTTTGCATTAAAATAACGATTATCTTAAAAAATAGCAATTTGGAAACGATGTTTAATAAAAATGAAACAAAACGAGACAAATTTATCCGTTTCTGTCTTATTCGGTATCTAAAAGGTTTAGTTCTTCTATTGTTGACATGAAAAAAGCTATTCTTATTATGTTTTTTGAAATAGGTTTGCAAGTTTGTCCATGAACTTTGGCATCTCAAGTGAAGCAATGACTTCACGAACAGCAACTCCTCTGTATCCACGTGGATTGTCACCAGCACTGTCTCACACGTACGTTAATCAGTACACTGGATCCGATTTTCATTTAGACAGAGTCCAAACACCACAGTTGTCTTTTTTACCTTTTGAATCTGACGGAGGTTACGAAGAAATTCCTCAATTATCGTTCAGACAAAGTGCCAGGTAAATTTGCACTGGGATTAAAACAAATAATGATAAAGAATCTCAAATTAAAAATTTAATTTCATTACAGTTCATGTATTTCAGATTATTTTCACTCAATTTGAATAAAACAATATGTTTGTTATTAGAATAAACGAATCTGTTGTATTTGAAATATAAAAAGCAATTTGCTTTATTTAAACTGAATATATTTTAATATATAATTACAGAAGTTACTCTGAACGATCAGGTTCTAGAAATGAACAGCCTGAAACTGAATTGCCTTTACCACCTGGTTGGTCGGTTGACTTTACTTTAAGAGGTAGAAAATACTATATCGACCACAACACTAAAACAACCCATTGGTCTCATCCTTTGGAAAAAGAAGGTCTACCGACTGGGTGGGAAAGAATAGAGTCTCCCGAATATGGAGTGTATTATGTTAAGTGAGAATTTTTTTTTAATTTTCAACAAAATTAAATGCTTTTTATTACAATTTTACTAAACATTATTAACAACAAAAAGCTTATTTTTTAAACATGTTTTGTAAATGATCATTAATACTATGTATAATTTTTGTTACAGCCATATTACACGTCAAGCACAATATGAGCACCCATGTTATCCCTCAGAAATACAAGCAGTTCGTATTGTGTCTCCACCGCGACACACACATTTTCACTCGCATAGTGTTTTAGTTCCAGCGAATCCTTATTTGAACGAAGAAATTCCCCACTGGCTGTACGTTTACAGTCGGGCTTCTATCAAATTAGATAGAAAACTTCGGTGGGAGTTGTTTAGATTACCTGAACTCGATTGTTTTAATGCAATGTTAACGAGACTGTACAAACAGGAATTAGAAGAGGTTGTCATGCGATATGAAGAATACCGGTAAATCCAAAATTATTACTTTTGAATCAGATCCGCTTTGGTGATTGCCGGGGTTAATATTTATCGATAATGTGACCAGATTTCATACTGTACAGTGTAAATTTACTAACCTGTCTCCCGGATATTTTTCTTCTACAAATAGCACAATATAAAGTAAAATATTTTAATGAAACTAATTTTTTTATTTCTTTTTATTTATATATTTGACATGACAATCTTTAAGTATTAAAACTTTGATATGACTATAGTTAATTTACAAATGAATGTTTCAAGTACACTTAGTTTGCAGAATTATTAACCTTTTTGTAGTTAATCATTTTATCACAAGACATCTATTTAAAATTTACATTTTAAATGTAACTTAAAAAAATTATTTGTGAATTATTAAGTGAGTTGTATTTGAATTATATTGGAATTCAGAAGAACCTATATTGATATTCAATTTAGTGTAGATTTGATTAGTTTCGTTTATTTTCAAAACGAAGTTAATTTTCTTAAACATGTTCGAAAAATCCAACTGAAACTTTGAAATTAAAACTATTGTATTCATATGAAACTCGCTAAAAAAACTTATAAAATATTTTATAACAGAAAAAAATTAAACAAAATAATCTCAATAAGATCTAAAACAAAAATGAACAAATATCTAACAAGTGCTGTAGAAAATGCTCAATGCTGGACATTTTGCTGTACTCTTATCAATGTTGTACAGACTTGCAGAATGCTGGACAATACAGCACAATGCTGTAAGTCTGGTTACCTTACCTATCGGTCTGCTCGCCACTGAGATAAAGTGTGTGTATGAGTGTGAGCAAGAGTTAAGCCAAAAAGGGAAGCCAGAAGGATTTCCATGCGATGATGGCAGCATAGATGAGACATGAAAAGTCTAGTAAGATGGACGGCCAGACTGATAGAATCACTAGAACCGTGGCTTCTTCGGAAACATGGGAAGGTGAACTATTTTCTCACTCGAGAATATCTCTCGAAC
>JABFPM010002546.1:0-16412 GCA_022817325.1 Idris sp. 1 HC-2018 | reverse complement strand
AGAAAAAAAAAAAAAAAAAATAACTGTCGACAACATACTGCAAAGAAAAATAACGAATTTTCTGGATCTTTACTTTTAAATTCTAACTATTGTAAAATAAAATCTGTTTTCATATAAATTGCTGTTTCAATTTGAAGCATCATCAACATTGCAAATTGTTTTAATCTCAATTTAGCAGTTGAATGACACCTAATTCATTTTTGGCAGAATGTCAATCAAATTATAACTAAAATTATTAAATAAAAACTAATAGTTTCATTGATATAATTAGCTTATAATTCAGTTAGTATTTTTTTAATTATTTCAGAATTTTAGCAAAAATTATGCAAAATGAATGACATATTAAAGAAGCTGACTGTACATAGGTAAAGGAAATTTATTTTATTGGAATTCAATAATTGAGTAGTTTAATTATTTTATTACACAATTTACAAATAAAGATTTCATAAGAACCCTTGTAATTCTTAATGATGTTTTTGATTAGCACAAATTGGATTTATAAAGTTATTTTTTTGCATAAATCTTGTAACTTTGTTAGATAAAAAGTACTAAAATATTAATCAAATTTTCTGAAAAATGTTGACTTTAAAATTTTCATTAAAATTAGATTTAGAAAAAGTACCAATCGCACGAACATGGGTTACGCCGATTGAAAAAATTTCAAATTTTAAGTAGATAATGCAATAAACAATATATAACTATATACATTTGTTCTAGTATTTGTTAAGAATAATTTGTTTTTCTGCATCATAAGTCTTGGAAAAAAGTTTTTTTTGCGTCATTACCAGCAACATGATAAGCATTACTTGCGAGCCAATTACATATATCTGTAACTGAGTCGAAGGTCTTTACGTAAAGTAGTATAGATACTGTCCCATATTTTCCTTCTTTTTTTTATCAGTAACACTTCTTCATGTCTATTCATATATTCTCTTTTTTCACATTTGCCAAAGACTTTAAGTGCTTATTATTCGAGACCAGCCTAATAGCACTTATCATTTACATAAGTAAAAAATATAATAATTATAATGCGCTGCAAAAATTTTTACAAAGCTATATCTAAAAGAGCGATATGCTTCATTTCAATGATAAATGCTAAAGTATGTTTGAAGATAAAAATGAAATAAGAAAAAAAAAATTATTTTTGAGGCTAAATGAAGTAAAAGGTATCAAGAATAGCAAGCTGTGAAGGCTGGACCATAATTGAGATATTCTATGTAGAAGGGGCAATGCTGTTCCTATTGGACAGTGTCAGGAAACCAATCGGGAGCAAGATGTGTTGCAGCATTTCTTGCACATATTAACTACAACTTGAGAATTTATCTCCGCCTTATATACAATGACGATGAAAATAATGACAATGACTGAAAATCACCTTATTGTCTTATATAAGAAACAAAGGAGCACAATGACTATGATTAGAAACGTTTCTTAAAAATTTAAAAGATATATCTCAACATGTGTGTATGTCCATATATGAATTTATCACAACGCAAAATTGAAATTTTTATTTCATGAATTCCATGTGATAAGATGTTTTTTTAACAGTCAACTTTAAATTGCTTAATATTTTGTAGTGTAATATTTATTACTTTATACCATTTCTTTTAAATAGATAGCGCTAAAAGTTTTACATAATTGAATGTAAGAGTCTCACAAAGTCAATTATTATTATCTGTATTGAAATGTGCATATGGGATGTAATTTATATTTAATGAAGTAGATAAAATATGTTTTGTGGTATAAAGATTCAAGTCAGATAAATTAATAGCTTGCAAAAATATTTTTGTTCAAAAATTGTTCCGAATATCTATTATGTATAATAATGAGTTTATAAAATAAATTTTTATTTCATTCATTATGAGAGTTCATATCTATCTAACGTTATAAAAAAACTGAATAAAAAATATGTATATTATATCTACAAATATTTTTAATCTCTTTCTCTATACATGTATATTCAATTTTTCACATATAAGCTAATCATTTTTATGTAAAAAATAATGCTCCGGCCGTGCGTAGCCAACATTTTTAAGACATTTTTTTTTATGAAAATGACGGAAAAATTAATTTTTTTTACTAGTGCAAAAACAATCTTTTTTAACTTTGTAAAAAAACGTTTTTGGAAATTGTTATTTTGCAAGATAATATAATTTGTATAAATGTTATTTTAGCTCTAATGAGGTTCACGCAAAGATGAACGTAACGTAAGCTCTCTAAAGCTGAAAATAAATCTGGAGACAAAAAAAAGTCGCAGCAGTTACTTTTTTCTTTGGTTCCTCATGATCGCATAATTATTATTGAACTGATTAAAATTAACTTTGTAACCTTGATTTTTTCAGTTGTTCATCATAAGAAAGTAGGAAATTACGTAGAAAAATATTGAAACAATTTAATGCCGACCAGTGACAATGAAAGATTAATTATTATCAAAAATATTATGAACAATAATCATTTATCAGAATATAAAGTTCGTGTTGTGAAAACACAACAACGAAACACTTATTGGTTATACTGTGCTCAAAACAAGTTAAGGTTTGCTGATATTTTTCAACGTGTTAACTATTTTAAGTTTAAAATGATTTTTGTATTATTTAAATTACGAATTCAATAAAATAATTGAATTTTTTTTGATTTATTGAATTTCTATGAACCGTCTGATTCAGGATTGCTATGCGATGTCTTATTTAATTTAATGTGTTTTCTTAGCTTTTTGAAATAGTTTCTAAGTTACTGATTTTCATGAAATTAATATTATTTGTATATATGTATATTTATCTAGTCACATTATTTTTAAAAAATCGTGTAATAATTGAAAACTAGTTAGTAAAGCGTATAACTTATTTTTCTATCAAATTTGTTTGCTAATTTTTTTCAAAATTAATATTCTGTCATTGATATGTTTTTACAATAATATGTAGCTTTATTTTAAATGGATTAATTATGTTTATTTGCAATATTTAGTTTCTTTATCTGTTATTATAATTTATGCACTTTGTGAGTTATCATTTAATAAAATAAAGTCTATATTAAAGTAATGATTTTATTGTTCATTTTTTTGCACTTTGACATCAAATTTATTGCATGCGGAATCATTTGTCGCAAGTCACGCGGGCCAAAAAAAAACATTTGGTCACGTATGTAACGTATGCTCAAAACGAACGGATATTGAAAGGAAACTCAAATCTTCAGGAAGTCCGGCACGTTAAATAACTAGGGTCACTGTCCTACGAAACCTTTAGATCAAAGGTTTTATACCTGCACGTTCCTTAGAAACTTGCCAATCTGGTCATACATTAAGAAGTATCATGCGGAAAGAGATGACAACATGTTGGATCAGTTTTTTTGGATAATATGTTAGAAGTCGCCACGAAAGAAAGCTTATGACCGGATTCTGAAAAGGTCATTGGATTTACAGTCGCAAAATGCATGTTAATATTTTTATTGAGTTACAAAGTACTTTTCAGATTTTTATCTAACATCTAAAGGTTGCATGTTACATTTGTTGTTTTTTAACAATTTTTACGGTCTGAAATATTGGCTATGGGTTTCATTGTAAATTTTAAATTTTATAAATTTAGATCGATTATCTTCTTGTTTATACATATTTTGTTTAAGACTTTGATTATATTACACTAATACAAAAATGACAAAATAATAAATACATTTAAACAAATTAGTAAAGTAAAAAAATTTATATATATGTATATATATATATATATATATATACATATATATATTTAAACTTGTAAGATGTTTGTGTAAAACGGTTTGCAAATAGGATACAACTTTTGATTTTTCATAAAGTAAATAATTAGACAATTTTTGTATGCTGCTCGAATTCTGAGTTTTTTATCCGGTGAAAACTATTGAAGCAAAGATGCATCAAGAAGGTACCCTTTTGGACTTTGCGAATGGTCAGGTATAAAAGGGTCACGCAGGTAGATAACCCTTCCTAAGGTAGTTTAAATACCTTTAGTTTAGATGTAGACCTTAATAGAGAAAGATGACTCAAAGGAGGATCTCGTTGCAAATTTAAAATTACCGTTGAACGTTTCTTTAGGGGATGATGATTTATTACATTTTTAATTCTTTTAAAAACATTGCTTGAATATATATATATATATACATACAATAAATTTTTTTATAATTGATTCATATTTACAAAATTATAAATAATATATTTACAGTTTCTTATATTATTTAAGAACCATTTTAATATTTCTAAATTGTAATAAAAAATTGAACTGTTCAATATCTTTAATTTCTTAAAGAAGATTATACTCAAATTATTAAACATAGTTTATAAAATTTAATTTTAGATTATGTTGAACCAGTTTCAAAAATTTGTTTCATATATTTGTTTTTTTTCCATCTCACATACCTCCAGAAAGCTGATACAGCTGAAAACGGCTATAACGAGCATATTTTGACGGTTCCTATAAACTTTTTACGATCATTTTAGACTAAAATTGTTTTAATATAACCCAACATTCGGAACTTATTTTTATTGCAAAGGCTTACAAAATCCTAAGGGTTTTATGAAATAAATTAATAAGCTGTAAGTGGATTGTTTTTTAAAAATATGCACTGTTTATATTAGAAAAAAGGCTGACGTTTCGAAGTGTCTACTGCTTTATTGTCAAAAGCTTAACACTTTACATTTGTTATAACATTGCAGCGCAGCAATAATATTGTCCTCTTTGTTTTGCAATTATTTTTTTTACATTCTTATTTATTGCTCCATATAAATTTTATTTGTTGTTGAGTATCCAAAAAATGTTATGGATCAAATTAAATTATGAGATCTTGGTAAATTTTATTGAGATAAAATTCACAAATCAAAATTTGTTGAAACCTCATGAATCTCATCCAGATTATAAGAATTCCAATTGTAGAACTTTATTATTCTAAAAAAATATTTATTTTTCACTCATTTTATACAACAATAAAATAAAAACAATTTTTGTTTAAAAGTTATTCTGTGTAAATAAAATATCTGTTAAATGTTTCAAATACTACAACTTTCAAACACTGTATGTATAGTTTTTGCGTTAAAACTTATGAATGTTAATTTTAAAGAATAATTTTTATGTAATTAGAAAATTATTTGTATTTTTTTCAGAGCAGCGCACATTAATTACATACTTAATACATTAATTTACATAGTTTTTTTGCCTTAATTAAAATATTTACCACTTAAACCATAATTTATTAAAGTTTCATTGTATTTTGAATGTTGACTGATTTTTCTTTAACATACGTAATTTTAATTTGTTAAAAGCAAAAATCTACATTCGTTTTAAAAAAGCAACGCTATTCACATCTTTTATTAGTTTTTCAATTATGTATGTAACCGTCAACAGTTTTTAACCGCTACAAAGTTCATCGCAAAACTAGTTCACTTTTCAAATACCTAAAACATAATATTATACACCAATATCTTGTTTAATTTAAACGGAAATATGACTACCTCAGCAGAGTACGTTATAAAAAATCAAATATCCTTGAACTCATTGGAAGATGTAAATATGCTTAAAAAGGGGTGGAGTTTTGGGCCAAAAATGACCGCTCTATTTTTCATACTCAGTAATCGTACAGGCAAAACGGCAATGGTGGGGTCAGTTTGTCGGTTGCTCCATTTAATAAAATAGATCGTAGGCAAAAAACGCTAAAGTCAACGTCCAGGTGGAAAGGTGCTTGCGCATTTCCCATGATGGGGTATTTGGTCCCAAATGCGGATCACCTGTATGCAACGAATTTTTTCGGTCTAATTTAAATGTGCTCGCATTTTTAGGTATCAATTCTTAGACTTGGGTTGGGATGGACACTGTCCAGGTAAAATTGTAGAATGGTCCGAATCGCAGTCAGAAACGTACGGTAAGACTCAGGTAGCTGTTGCCCATGGGAATCCTTTGGTGGTCGATGTCCATTGCAGAATTAGAGTGTCTGCAGAACCCTTCGCATCTTGCGGGTTTGAATTTTGCTTCTGTTTAAATTTTACAACAATTCACAAGCGATTGCTCTGAGATGGCAGTAATTCTGCACCACTGTGGGAATATCTAAATCGTGGGTATCTACAATTAGTGGACATGAGGTCCATTTTTAGCTTTTATTTACAGCGAATACCATCTGTATGGTGAATTTGAGTTGTTGTAAAATCAAGTAATATGTAATTACGAGTAGATAAATATAAAAAAATTTAAACAAATTATTGACTGTATAAACAAATTTAAATAAATACTACTAGAAATTCTTTTCAACGTTTGTTTGTTTGATATGTCCCATAAAATTTAAATTGAAAAATTGGTAAAGCCTTTTTAGAATATAATTATTTATTTTTTAATAAGTCTTTGTTTTTTAATTAATATATTTAAGATTAATAAATACAACATTAAAAACTTACTTTCAACAACATCAATAAATGTAATATTAACGAGTTTGGTACATATTTTGACTTCATTCTCAACTTCATA
Source organism: Idris sp. 1 HC-2018 (assembly GCA_022817325.1). Lineage (NCBI taxonomy): Eukaryota > Metazoa > Arthropoda > Insecta > Hymenoptera > Scelionidae > Idris > Idris sp. 1 HC-2018. The sequence continues at coordinate 9,936 of JABFPM010002546.1, read as the reverse complement.
ACGAATAACATATCTGTAAGTCATATAATATCCCTGGAGACTCAAAAGTATAGAGAAATTACTTTAATTGTTTCTGGCCAATCTATACAAAATATTAAGGGGACCGTCGACCAAAAAGGCTAAAATCTTTAATTTTCAATCTATTTCAATGAAATTTTGAATACTGTTAGCTCTTATTTATTAAAAAAAGAACATGAAATCGAAACATCAAAAAAATTAATAATAAATAGTGTAATTGTTAATAACTTATGAATTAAGGGGTAGTTTCAAAAAGTTATACTGATTGTCAAAATCTTCGAAATTTAATAGAGAATAAATCTATCAGACGGAATTTTGATATCTTTTATAGTTTTTTGCCAATCCAAGTACACTTCGCGTCAAAAAAAAGGGACTACCTAAAATTTCGAAATTGTACTCAAAATTAAAAATGTTCAAACTTGGACCATATGAAAGCTTAAAGTCTCAGCTTTTTGACATTTTAGCTAAAAATGTAAAAAAATAATCCTTAATGTCCATTACACTGAGAGAATTATGATTTTAAAAATTACGATCAGTGCTAGTAAACTATATGCAAAAAGCTCTTATTACATTATTTAATCATTATTTATAAGAACTATAGCGGTGCTAGAAGTTGTTCAAATAACGTTTGAACTTTTTTAAACAATATTTAAAAAAGTTCTATGACTGCTAGTTTTTTTTAAATGGTGATTGCATATAATCTAATAAGTGCTTCATGCATTCAGTTTACTAGCACTGTTCATAATTTTTAAAATCATAATTCTCTCTGTGTAAATGCTACAATATGAAGAAGTGCAAAAATTGTGAAAATTGAACAAATTTATGGGGATGCACGGACAATAATTTACGTTACAAATTCGAAAAGTTTGAACTTTTTTTTGATCAATTAAAACAAAGCAGTTAAAATTAACCCATTTGTAACAAAACTACGGCCTTTTAAAAAAAGGATTAATTTTTTACCATTTACATGTTAATGAAAAAAATACCCACAAGAAATGTTGTTTCAGAAATGCACACACACATATACACACACACACACACAAACACACCGACGCAGGCATGAATACACTTTACTCTTGTGGGTATTTTTTTCATTAACATGTAAAAGGCAAAAATCATAAAAATAACCCTTTTTTTAAAAAGGCCGTAGTTTTGTTAAAAATGGGTTAACTTTTTTTAAAATTCATCAGAAAAGTTCAAACATTTTGAATTTGTAACGTAAATTATTGTCTGTGAACTACAGAAGTTCATATTGTAGCATTAAATGGACATTAAGGGTTATTTCTTGACATTTATAGTTAAAAAAGCTGAGACTTTAAGCTTTCATATGGTCTAAGTTTAAAGTCTTTTCAACTATTTCTGGCAAAGTTACGACATTTTTAATTTTTAGTAATGTTTCGAAATTTCAAGTGGTCCCTTTTTTTGACGCGAAGTGTATTTATGAACAAAAGCTCTAAAACCACTGAAAATGATCAATTTTCAGTGTTTTTTTTAATTTTTAAGGCGTAACTTTACGTATCAAAATTCTGTCTAACAATTTTATGGTAAACTATATTTCGAACATTTTGCTGTTAATTAAATCAAAATGCATTAAAAACGCTTAACTTTTTAAAAGTGAGATTTCATGAAAAATGAGTTTTTGAGGTAATCGCGTTTAAAGTTTGACAATCTTTTATTCGTATAAATATATATTATAATGTATTACAAATTTAATACATTTAATCATATTTGCCAAGACCATAATAGGGGCCTTCTTTTTCGTTTATTGAACGTTCTTTGGCTTTTTTGTCTGCTTCAAAGCCTTTCGTGAATATCCTCTTACCCCAGAACCGTTCATTTCGACGTTGCGCGCGCAGATTAAAAATGCAAAATAAATTACTTTTTGTTAACAAACAGCAATAATAATTACACTACATGAAAGAGCAGGCTTCAGAGTATCAAAATAAGCAATGAAAGATCGATTTTTGACCGTTTTTAGGTTGATGGTCCCCTTAACCTAGGGATTTTTATTACAAAAAGCACACTTTTAAATATTTTTTGAAATATTCATTAGTTAATTATTTAACAATTAAAATGATACAGTATATGATAGAAGTACAGTGAAATCGATCAGCTATCAGGTTACTCAGTAACAGGGACTCAGTTTACTGCAAGTAAACTATTGAATATTATTTCAATACGGTTATTGTTCAAAGCTTAAAAACGATCCATAAAAAATTTACTGAAATGTGTAAAAACACTTGACAGTGAGTTTTGATAGAAAAATAATCAAATATTCACTCAACAACATTGCCACCAAAATTCACTTTAAACTGTTTGATGCATTTCAGTAATTTTTTATGAATTATTTTTACAATACTAGGGCGGTAAAATGCAATTTTCTCCCATTTGAACAAAAAAAATTGCTTTTCGTTCTTGTAACGTAAAATATCGTACGCAACAAGGCGGAAAATGCGATTGCTCATTCGTTTCTTGACTCAGCTTCGCCTCGTGCCGCAATACCACAAGTAAGCAAATCGCACTTTTCCGCTCTAGTTGTATAATATACTATTATGCTCTGATCAATAACCATATCAAAATATCATTCAACAGTTTATTTGTAGTAATCATTCTGATTGATTTTCAAAATCTAAAAGATGTCTCTCAATTTAAGTCTCTTATTTTTTTTACTTATTTTTCTTAAATATTTATTTTAGATAAAAATGCGAGATGTAAAATAAAATTTTTAGATTAAAAAGTAGATATTTAAATGCCACAAAACTACTACGACTTAGTATTTTTACAAAAGCTACAGTCCAAAAGAAGATAATAAAGTGAAAAATAAGTGCATTAAATCCCAAAGAAGTTAAATCTGTTGTTTTTCAACAAAATTAAAAATACAAAATCGTAAAATTATATTAATGTGTGTGATTCTAAAATCATAAAAGCATATTTTGAAATATATTTAAGAAACCGAAAACAATTCATAAACAATATAATTATGTTAATAATTTTTTACTGTAGAAAAGGAAGTTTTTGCAGTTTTAGAGCGGGTAAAGTAGCCCCTTTAATGTTAAAATTTAATTATTACAAGTTTATAAATTATTTTTGTATGTTTTGCGTACGTGTTGCTATGATTAAAAAATGTACTATTATGATTTGACAAAAAAAATCCCTATTTCATAAATGTTAAAATTAAAATAATACACATTTTCAAAAAAAGCTTGAAAAATGCAATTTACGATAAGAATCGGGCAAAGTGACCCTCCCTCCTAAACACTATAAATTAATAACTATTAACAAAAAATAGTTAAGGAATTTTCTACAAAGTTATTAAACAGAAAATTATTCTAAGATTTTTTTTGTTTCAATTACAATATAATATAAACTAAAATAAATTAGAATAACTAAAATAATCTAAAAAACTTAATAATAGATACATCAATAATTATTGTTTTTAATAGTAAGACGTACATTTTTAATTCTACAACACACGAAAAAAAATTACCGCTTTATTTGCAAAATCTATTCTTTGCTCTAATCCAGTAATAAATTCATGGGTAGAACACGGGAATGTTTTAATTGAACGCTTTATTTTAAATTATAACATATTTCTTTTTGTTTCGATAATATAAAAATTAATTTTAGTAATGTCACAGTTATTTGTTTTATAAACTTTTAAATCTTTCATTAAGTAAATTTTTATTTATTAACAAGTTATTTTATTTTATAAATATTTATGATAAAAGTTTGATTTACTTAAGGTTAGAATTTGTTTGGTTGTATGAAAGTTTATAAAACTTTAGGGATATTTTAAGAAATTCATGTACCCACCCAGGAATTATTAATGGATCAGAAACAAATGACTGATTTTGTATGATTCAATTTGTTGACAAAAATAATTAATTTTGAACTGGCAAGAAATCTTTAGACCGAGCTAAACAGTTATAATACTTGTCAATTGAGATGTACGGCCATTTTACCCGATGAGGCTGGTTTGCCCGCCGTTCTTCATTAAGACACACAAAAAATGTAATTATTTAATTTATGCATAATTATTGTAAAAAACATATTTTTAAAATTAAAAAATTAAACTTATTTTATATATTTTAGTATCTATGTATAAAATAAAAGCATGTTCATCTTTAAGGCAAAGTATAAAAAGTCAATTGTTAAGCGTACATAGTAAGTTGTCGGTTACTTTCGGCTGCCAGAGGTACTGATACATTTCGATTAGCATAAATTTGCAGACATCGACGTCCGGTGTGTTGGCCTGCGCGACTGTAGATATCTGCCTGATTAGCATACGCTTGATCCTTGGTCGCTATTTACTTAGATGTATCTGCATGCTATTTTACTCGACACATGTGATTCTTGTTGGGAAAGATGCATACATATCCATGTAAAGCACTAATCAACTATGCCGCTCATAGTCAAAGCTCATTGATTTTTCAGTTTCATCCACCAAAATAAATTCACATTTACATGTTAATGAACATTAACCGAGCGACCGGAATAAAAATGCGCAGAGTTCAGACGAAATTTTTCTTTTCAAAATTATAATTCTTTTAAAGTGTACATTTGAAGATCTACATCTAAAAACTAAATTATATTATATCTCTGATTTTAAATAAAGATAATTAATTTTTATTGATATATTCAAATGAGCATTTTATTTTATAGTAAATTTTTTTAAGTATATATTTTCTGATAATTTCTGATTTTTAGATAATATTTTAATTAATTACAAATATGAAATAAATACTTCAAGCTTTTGCAAATGTAGAAGCAGCCTCATGACCTAAGGATCAATGAATGATCGACACAACGTGGATGATCCATATTCACAATGACTCGATAAATTGGTCTTATAGCAGACTGAGTTTGAACTTATTTGCGTGAATGTTACGATGATGTTGTCATGTGCACACTGAATGGAGTCAGAGGTCATTGCAAACAATCCTACGTGTGGGAAAGGTCAAGCCGAACCTATATATATATCATAAATGACAGCGTAAGCTAATGTTGTTGAAATAAGATAATGAGACAGAAAAAGAATAATTAAAGATAAATCTGGGCTTTTAGATCAGTTTTAATTTTACAAATATCATTTTAAAGCTTTATTGGTTTTGTATAATTATATTAACGCCATAAACTTTGCTTTAAATCGACTAAACATTTGTATTTTCTGTTATTACTTTATTTTTATAATAAAATCAAGGGTCGTTTATTCTGTCAACTAGCAATGAGTTCCGGGGAGTTCTAAATTCATGATAATGCAAAACAGTTCCAGAATTTTAATGGAATGCTAAAGAGTTTAATGAAATTCTACTTAATTCTGATGATTTTTTTTATATTTCGAAAGACGTTATATTCGCGATCTGTGAAATTCTCAATCAGAGTCACTATTAGTTAACTACCCATTGTGCTAAAAACTAAGGAAATATTCAAGAAAACTTTAAATTGATATTTCAAATAATAAAATAAATACACTTGTTACGTTGAAACTCTAGCTTTTTCACAAATGCATTTATTGCTACACATAATTTAGTTCTAACGCACATAAATTTTGATTTTTTAAATAAGATTTTACTTTGAAAGTCTGCAATCACTATAACTACAAAATTAATTTTAAACTCATTATTTTCGAATTTAATGAAAACATTAAAATCTGAAACTTCTGCAATTTTGGTGTGTTTCATTCCGATATTTTTTAGATTAAATTTTTTTTATATCTATTAATTGTGCTACACTTATTAAAAAGATTATCTGCGTTTGAGGTTATTTAAATTATTTCATTCTTCAAAAGAAAGATAAAATTCTTGCAATTTTCGGATAAAAAGCTGTTAAGAAGGGCAGATTGCTCAAAAGCAACAATTTTATAATAATTTTTTTAGAAATGGCTTTTAATTGTTTAATTTAATCAAATTATTAAACATATTTACTTGAGACTCACATTTTATGAATGCTATTTTAGCAATATATTTACAAAATTAAATGTTTAATAATTTGATTTGTTAATTAACAGTTTTTAAGCAATTATTAAGACATAAAAAATATTTATATTTGGTGTAATTGATGTAGCAAAAGATATAAATGTAATCATGAAACTTTGTTCAAAATCTAAAATTTGTTTATTCGCGAAAATTTCTTAGAACTTCCTTGAACTCTTTAGCAGTCCATTAGAGTTTTTGGAACTTTTTTGCATTATCATGCATTTAGAACTTCAGGGAACTTCAAAGAACTCACCGGAGTTTCATTTAGTTTCGAGTGACCGACCCTTGATAATAGAGCTGCCAATTTTTATGGAAAAACCAAACTCCAAAAATTTTTTCTTATAGTAAATACTATCATTGACGTACTACTAAAATTAGAAAAACGTATATTTAATTATATAAGATTATTAAAAAAAATTATGTAAATCTCGATGCAAAAAAAATGAAAAAAATAACTAAATATAAAAAATAATATTTTTTTTATATCATCGACGACCGTTTTTAATTTTTTAAATCTTGAAAAAATATGAGCAATTCTGAGTTATAGTCTTATTTAATAGTTACGCCAGTGTGAAAAACGCTGATTTGAGCAAAATGCGTTTTAATTTGTTATTGCATAAATTTTTAATAATAATAAAGTAATTAATAAACTTTTGAAGTTCCATTTATTCTCTACCATGAGCCGGCATACTTAATTTTTGATACTCAAAAAAATGAAACAACATTTGAGATTAACCGATATGAAAGAAGGAAAAATTGCAAGCAATTCAATTTTATTTCAATCTTACGCGATGCTTTGACCGTAACTGATCAATTTTATCGAAATAATGTAATTAACTTTTAATTTTTATTTATTTTTTTAACACTAGAAGGACGGATTAAACAATTTTTCCCAATTTAAGCTTTTAAACTGTTCTAAAAGTGTTATATGTCACTGGATTTATAGCAAACTGTGTTGTTTTTAAAACTTGTTAACAAAAAATATATAACATACACTCTAATAGGACGAATCGTAAAAAAGTGTACGATTCATGTTTTTTTATCAACCTATTATTAATAAATTAATTTAATATCAAATATCTTTTTGTATTTAGTAATATTAAAGCATTTAATTATGTATGTTAGCTTTTTATATTACTAATATTTTTTTGTTTATAGTAAATGCAACTAATAAAATGTGTTATTATTTGGCAGTTGAGCTACAATATTTATGTATTAAAAATTTATAAATAAACATTTAAAACAATGTACTATGTTTAATTATTTTATTTTGCGTTATAACAACAATTATTATAAAAAAGCAATTTGGGAACAAAGTTTTATTAAATGTGAGAAAAATTTTTTTTTAAAATTTGTAGGGCAACATTTTACATACATTTAATAGTGAAGTTTTACTGATGCAATGCAGACTGCTTTACCTTTTTCTCAACTAATCTATTAAAATTAAATAGAATTTCTTACCACCTGCTATCAAACATTTAATAGTTTATATTGTCAATAATGTTTCTATATTGATTAATTTTTGTTGACATTATTTTACTTGATATATTATATATGTTTCACTTTTTGTAAAATGGAATGACTTTGGAAGACAAAGATATTTAATATAATTCTAAATTATTGAAGTTGAAGTGGAACAAAAAAAACGTAGCTGCTCCAAAGTCAACTCATTTTACAACAATAAAAAGATTTAGTTCAATTTACTATCTTTGTTAATTAAATGAAGCTTCTAAATGCTGGAATAAATTAAAAATAAAACTTCAGTCTTTTATAAATATACTATTAAAATAGAATACTTACTAAATAAAAAAATTATTTGTTTTTGAAATGTAAGCGCAAGTAAATTATATACTTGACTACAATTGAAAACGTTTTTTGAGTTAGGACAAATAAAGTGAAATCGTGAATTCAGAGTATATTGATGATGGTATCCTATTTTAATTTAAATGGTCGATTTGTCAATCAAAAATCTTTCAGTGTAAATTGTTTATTACAATTAATTAATAATTAGCAATTACGAAAATGTTCAGGAATTTGTTTCTACTTATTGTAAATTTTGAGATGAGAAATTGATATAAAAAGTAACTAAATTTTATATATCGGATTAGAAATAGATATTGACGTGAGAGAGTTAATCAAATCGTGAGAAAAGATTACATAGCTGAAAGGAAAAAGAGAAAAATGAATGATAAGGCCGACCTAACAATGAAGTAGATGATTTCTGTTCGGACAAAACATTTTTAGCGAGGTAATCGTCATAGGCAGGTGTCCTCAATAAGCGTGGGAGACATGAACACGACATTGTTTGAAACCTATTACTATAACGAAGTTGCAAAAGGTTGGCATGGCAACGTAAGGAGAAACACACGAGCTGCTCAGGTATCTCCATCTCTATTGTGATCTATCCTTCGGCTCTTGTTTTCTCCCTCGGTGCAACTTTAGATATACTTTTAGTTTTTTTATCATCACTGTTATCCCCCTAGGACTCGCCCTTCGACCTTCCTTCACCTGGTTTAACAAGTGCGAGACGTGTGTTTGCGCTATCTCGAGACAGGCGGTTTCGCAAAACCGTCCATCTGTATGTTCATTTTGTGAATCAAAGACTGAATGAGCCAATGGTGTTACTATGCCAACGAAAGTGGTTGCCATCGCAATCTTCGTCACAACATGAAATCACTTTGACCATTTGTTTAAAGCTATTGATATATGTAGCCACGTGATAATCAGTTTCCCTCACTACGACTATTTAATGTCCTCTCTTCCGTCCTTTCCTTGTTCCCCACACCCTGCTCATTTCGGCACCAACAAAAGTGATAAATTATTATTATCAGATCCGATTCAATATCCTTTATCCTTATCCGAAACGCTTCTTTCCTGAGTCTGTCAACCTTCCAAATGTAATTAGAGAGCCAATTTGTGATCTACAGGGTACATCTTGTATACTTAACCTTAAGAGTAATAAATAATAACCTGCTCAAAATTCTTAATCCCATAAATCATAAAATTTCTTTTCTCAAAATGTTTAACTAGCCTCCCTCAAGCAAATAAATTTTTTCCACGGAATATTTCAAATCTCTCTTATAGAAATGTTAAAGCAAATTAAAATTATATTTAATAAAAGAATTCATTTTTTATTTTTGAAACTTATGGAAAAAACTATGAAAATTTCTGAAAAATTGTCCTGCTTTTATTTTTATCGATAGTTTAAACAAAATCAGTCTACGAAGGGAGGTTTTCTGAATTTCATATTTGTCATTAATTATCCCTCACTGATGAAAAAACGCATACATCTGCATTATAATTCAATAAATTTAATAAAATTATTTAATTTAAAGTTAAAAGCATATTCATAACTTTATAAAACCGTGCAAAAAGTATTGAATAATCGATAATATAACAATTAAAGAGTGGGACCTCAAAATCAAAAATTAAATTGTTCCCTAAAAAAAGCGAATCGGTAAAATTTCAGCTTTACGAAGGAATTTATAAAAAGTCGTAAAACTATAGTTGGTTATGTATTTTTTATGTTAAAAATGTTTACTTAAATCAAATTCTAATTAAGGTAAAATTCTGTTAGGTTTAAGTAATCGTAACTTACAAAGTGGAAATGGCTCTGGCAGAAATATGACCCTGATCAGGATGGAATATGAAAGCTTTGGCCATTGGTTACCTGACCAGAGTTTTTTCAGGGTATTATCAGATTTTCATAGATATCATCAAAGAGTTTCACAAAAAGGAAGTTTTATTATGCTCTGATAAGATTTCCTGATAGGAAATGATATTAATGTGCAAAAATGTTTGCCCGAACATGTTAAATTAAGAGGACCGTCTACTGAATTTTGAAACTTTTTATGTAATTAATATAAAAAATTGAAATTTGGTGTACATACACAGTTAAGTGAAAGAAGTTTTTTGGCAAAAAAATTAGGGGGGGGGGTACCGG
>JABFPM010002545.1:0-16420 GCA_022817325.1 Idris sp. 1 HC-2018 | reverse complement strand
ACGTGTTTTCTAAACGATTTTAACTTTGTTTATGTTTTTAATCGCTCTGCGCAAGTATAATCACGAGTGGCTGCGCAGTGGTGGGGGATCGCCGCCTCCCCTACTTTCGTTAGGTAGCCGAGCGGTCGCGGACATTGCGTTCGTTAGGTAGCAGAGCTTTTACTGTACATGGTTTTAACTTTCAATTTTTTGTACATAAGATATTCATACAGAATGAAAAAAATGAAAAATGTATTCTTTTTTAGCACAAATGCGTTTAAGTAAGGTAAACATTCTAGTGTGTGAACAGTTAAGATTCGTACCAGTAAATAAACATCCATTTAAAATGTATTGCCTATTCTTCTTGCTCTAATGAATTGTTCACTCACTGATACATTCACCCTATATCGATCACAACATTTTTTTAAATTTTTCATTAAAAAAATGATCACATTTTCATTTATTTTTACATTTGCAAAATTGTTTCATTGTTTTTTTTCACTTAAAAAGAAAAATACAATTTTTTTCACTTAACTGAGTAAAATTTAATATTTATAGGTCATACCTATCAAGTTTTTTTAAAAACTAAATACAAAAATATAAACTTTATTTTAATTTTTCAAAAGCAAAAAATAACGGCAGTTTTTATATATGAAATAAGAAATTCGTAAGTGATAAATAATAAATCAAAGTGTTTTATTACATTATGTGTGCTTTTATTGAATATTGTGTACGTAATAGCTGACAATAAAATGATAAGGAGCATGTTTTGTCTGTTCTGAAAGAATGCCGTGAAGGATCAATGAAAATGTATTCAAGTTACCAATGATAATGTTTTATAGCGTATGCTTATTAGTGGTACAGGTTCAGTATATTTTACTCTTAAATATAAACTCTTTTTCTGGTTTGTTTTCTGCCAAGTGTTTTTCTAATTTTAGTGCAAACTAAATTCATAATTAAAAATAACAGTAATTTTTAAAAACTTTATAAGAAAATAGAATTTTTTTTTTTAATTAATAATTCTCTTTGTCATGAAAATTCTATTCAGTAATTCGAATAATACTATTATATCAATCATCCTACATTCTTTCATTCATAAATTTGTTCTGTCTTAGAGGTCGATTTTTTTCAGTCATCTATATAGTAGTTTCGAGAGTTTCTTCAGATTAGTACATATTGTTTATAAAATTCCATATTTTTTAATATTCAGATATTATTTATCATGTTTTTTTTTAAATATGAAGAAATGTTAAAATAAATAGCACAGTTAAATTGTATATAGTCTTGAATAATATAATTAATAAAGTAGTGATAAAATGAATATCATAAAATTTAATGAATGTAATTTAAAATTACAAAGTTCCTCAAACTCTTTTTGTCGCAGTAAGGATTAATTGAATATAATTTTACTAATACCATTTTCATTTTACTAAGTGCAATTATTGACCACTTTTATTTGGCAACGACTCCAGTCTGACGTCAGCTTCTGAGCTGTTAATATTTTTTCCCTTTGTTATTAAATGTATTTGCAACAATATGAATAATTATTAAAATTCCAAATTAAAATGTATTGATTCTTCCAGAAATGTAATAATAAATTTTACTGAACAGTTGTATAATTTTAAAAATCTTTTTTACGAAAAAAATTAATTCAAAATGTAAGTAAGATCTCATGTTTGAAATGTATGTTACATTGTAGTGCTAATAGACACGCCTTGGTAGTTACAATGTCAAATTTAAGATATATTCTAATTGTACTTTACATTTTTTATTTATACCTCAATATTCAATATGAATTGTTAGAATATGAAAAAAATATCAAAAATTATAATAAGAAATTATTGAGAATGTATAAAAAAATTCAAATTAATTAAATTACATTTTTGTGTCATTATTATTTTTTTATTTTTTCCTCATCTTTTCTCAATTCACGTAATGATGAAACTATTAATAAATAATTAAAGATTTAAATACATGAACGTGTCTTTGCAATACTTAACATAATTATTGAAAAACTCATAATTGACTTAAGCATTTGGTATGTCTCAATCTATGACGCATTTTTATAAAGATTTACACTTGTCTTTAGTCTAATGTTGTATACGTCTATATATACATCAATTCATATAAACTTTTATGATCGAATTTATAACTTTAACCAGTAGGTCTAGGACTGAAAGGTCGCATAAACTGTTGCTCCGCAAAATATAACCTTTTCTATCACCATAATACATCTTCATTTATTAAAAGTTCATATCTATTTTGTGCATTATTTTCATTGTGTTGCACACACCAACTTATAAATACACATTCCCTACTGCAAATTAAAACTTTTATTTTTAGTTATCTGTATGAGATATTCATGAGCAACTACAAAGATATATTTAAAATCATTTACAACGCCTTAATAGTGTAAACTTGTGAAATATTGATTGAAAATTTGTTAATTTATTTTATTTGCAGAGTACAAACCTAAACTAAAATAAAAAAATATTACCATAATTAAATAAATTGTAATCACACTTGATGTATAATCAAAAGTTTGATATTGTTATGACCTACATTTCAGATTATTACAAGAAAATATTATCAATAGTATAATAAAATGACAATACAAATTTACCTGCTGACCAATATAATACAAATTTCCAAAACATCAAATGACCTGTCTTTCATTTCGCAAAATATAATGTTTAAAAGAAAATTGTTCATAAATTCTGATTAATTGCAATTATGATGCAACAATGGGAAAAGCATGAATCACGGGTCAAGGTGGTGTATTTGAACATGGACGTGTGAAAGATGTAAACATCAACAATAAAACTGTTAAAAAAAATCAGAAAATAGCTATTTATATCATATTCGATAACTTCAAAATAAGTAGGATTGAGTCTTATCAATTACGTCATTCAAACGCTTCACAAATAAAAAAAACGTCAAATTTATCAGATAATATATATTTTTTTATTCATAAATATATTTTCATAAATTTTGTTAAATATCTGCATACATATACAAATTGTTGATATTAATATCAAAAATGTAAATCAACAATGATTTTTCTGTTGTTTAACTAAGAAGCGTGTCGTTGTCGCAACACAAATGATTTTGTATTATATTTTTTATTGTCATATATATTTATGTAAAAGAAATTTAGAAATAATGCGATGTAGATGGCGATGATTTTGTTGAACATGTCCGTTATGTGTATGAATGCGTCATTCGTACATTCTGGAAATTATATAGATCGATATCTGGATACATACACGTATTTAAATATGACGTAAGATTGTGTACCTTTTCAGCTAGACGATTTGTCACTACTAAATAATCCGATTCACTTGGTGTTTTAATTACGAAATAACCGTTGCTCCTTGAACAGTCGGTATTTGAACTGTTTAGAGTGACAACTGTTTATATTTAGTGTATAATAATACTCTTCTTTCCAAACTTCGTGTAACACTGAGTTACTTTGTTAGAAAATGTTTACGACAATTTCAATTAGAGTGCTAACTCAAGCAACAAAGTGAACGCATGCGTGTTGTCGAAATAAGCTGTTGGCGCTGACAACATTGGAAAATTTTAATTTATTTAATTTGATTATACTTTATTGGGGTATAATGATAACAAAAATGAAACTAAATTTTTTTTTTATTTAAAAAATTGAATTTTATTTACAAGACACCACTTGCTATTTTTTTATAATATATGTTTTTGAAAAATAATAAACAATTTTTTCACTCAATTGATATATAAACTTGACGAGTCATCTGTCGAAAAATATTTGAAACAACCTGAATTCACGATCAATTTTACCAACAGCTAGGATTTTAGATAGTTGTGACGTATTGTGCGTATGAATACACAAAAATCTTTGTTTTAAATGACGTTTTTTAAAAAAAGAGCTATAGTCTGTCGAAAGGTAGATATTAAAGTTACACAAATCACATAAACATCAATATTTGCTTAATTCATAAAGCCATTAATGAAAAATAACAGAACAATGTTTTTCTTTCTCGCCTTTATTTCATAAAAATAAAAAAATAATTGAAAAATTCTAAATACTGGCTTTTGTAACCATTTTTTCAAAAATCTAATTTTATTTGGCTTTTCTTGTACTAATTTAATTGTAACAAAAGGTTATTATATTTTTTTTAGAATGCGTGACAAACGTCAGTTTACTAGACAAACAAATTTGAAGGACAACATATGATGATTGTATTTATTAACCGGACAAAATGTGCACATTTGTTTTGTTTAACCGCTGTTGCATACGCTCACTGGCAAATTGACGCTAATTCAGCGAATATGAGATTCATTTAAGGCTTGTTGAGTTACGAGATAGCTGCCAGTCAGTGTGATATGCACGATGGATCAAATTTTTATCACCGGATATCATCTAATCGAAGTGTCGCAAGGCAAGTCATATTATGTTTATACCATCGAAATGATAGATTCCAGCAGTGGTGCCAGATATTTTATTGAGAGGCGGTACAGCGAGTTTAACGCTTTGCACAGAATTGTGAGTATGCAACTTTTTATTAAATATTATCATATTCATTTCATAATTTTTGTTTATATATTATTTAATTGAATCCTCGGATGGAATTAACATGCTAAGTTGGATGGAAAATACAAGATGGTTTCAACTGTACTTTGAACTATTTTTTTTTATTATCAACTAGAAAATTCAATTCAAAAAAAGTATTTTTTTATTTTAAAACAATTTGTTTGTCAATAATTGTGGTAATAAAAATTTTCTTAATTATAAATTATGTGGTTAGTTGACAATTTATGTGATTCTTGTTTTTTAGTTGAAAAATTTGTTTTGTTTAAATTTTATATCAATGGACAAGTTTCAAATTATATTTTTGCAGCAATAACACGTTTTATGATAAGTGGGAGTTAATATAATTAAATATTAAAATTTATTTACAAAATCAATAATATTGTATTTTTGAAAATTAAGGCTCACAAATCATGAAACTTAAATTATTTTGAAATAATTTTAATTGTCTTTTATTTCAATGTGAAATTTACAGTTATCTATGTTTAGTATTTTTTATAATGATAATATTTTTAATTATAAAAATAATATTGTATTTTAAAATTTGTGAGTACAAATATAAAAATAAAAAAAGCCGAATTATAGAAACTATTTTTGACGTTTATTTAGTGATTGTAAAGAAAAGAGAGATGCTATTTAAGTTAGTAATGAGTTGAGAGGAAATCAACCATTCGTAAAGTCACGTGGTACAATCTAGAAGAGACTTTCTATTGTGTTGGTGCAGATAAATGTCAAAATTTGACATGTCCGAGTGTTTTTTTTCACAAGTTTGATTGTTATAAATGCTGCTAAAGAAATAAATCATTTATTATAATAAAAAAAGGTATCGAAAGTTTAATTTTTGCAATAATTATTTTTTAATAAGTTCTTGATTCTATTTTATATATTCAAGAATGAACATTTTTTGTATTAGTTTCACTTTTACCCAGTTGTGTTGTTGTAAGTTTCTAGTTACCGAAAGAAAATTAAAATAATACTTTTATCAAAATAACGTTAAATTATATAACGTAAAATTATACATTATACAAACTTTTTAAAATAAAATTACATTTAAAAATAATTTTACCACTTTTGTATACTTATAACTGTGAAAAGTTCGAATTTCATGCTATTTTTATTATTTTATAATGACAGTTGAAGCAATAATACTTTATTGTTCATTGCAATTAACATTGTTTGCAATCAAAACACATTCTTGTTTTCCAGATTCCGTATTTTTATTGTGTAATGATTTTTATTTGCATACGTAGTTACATACATCACTAATTAGTAAAGTAATTGTTTAAATGCAGAAAGCTACATATTAAAAGTATGTTTACTATATTTTTAAATAAATTATAGAAAGATATTAAAAATACGTAAAATTTTTTATTTTTTTATATTTTATTTATCAGTATTATAATTGTCATCAAATGAACAAATGTTTCAAATAATTTATATATTTATAATCTATTTTTTATCTTTCATCATATTATTTCAATCTCAAAATTAAATAATATTTTATTACATATGAATATAACATAGACTAGATTTCGCATTTATTACGTCATATATCAAGTAATCAATTTCACAACTAATGTCTTTTTATAAAAGTTATATAATTTATAAACTGAAATTGGAAAATAATTTTCAAAGAAGCATTTTTCAAGTATTTTTATTATTTTCAATTTGTCAACATTACTTTATTTCGTTTATTATACAGCAAAGCTTCAATGCAACTCACAGAGCTTATGTTCTAATTGCTACGAAAATGTAAACAGATTTAAATGAATTTCAGAATTCAACTTTGTACGTTTAATCAAATTCTATACATTTGAATTATTTTATCATTGAATCAATAGTCTTGTTGATATAGTCAGAGGAACTTAAAATATTAATAATATCTAATACTCATTAAAAACATTTAATTAAATTTGAATAATTATTAGATTTCGCTCAAACAAATTTGAACTCTTTTTTTACTATTCAAAACTAGAAAAATAATAAAATAAAGGAATATTAAGAATGTATTTATATAAAGGGTAGACAAAAATTTAAAATATAGGATTAAATTTAATTAAATTTAGTATTAAACAAACTTCTTTGTGCAGCTCAAGAAAGAAAGTGACACAGCGCCTTTTCCACCTAAACGCGTAAGAAATTCTAATCCAAAAGTGTTGGAACAACGTCGAACTGCTCTGGAGCAATATATGCAAAAGATGCTAAAACTTTCATCAACAAAACAACAAGTTTTAAACTTTCTGGGTATCGATGGAGGTGGCACTAAAGAAGCTAATAAAAGGTATTTTAATAACCTCGGTCTCATGTAAAAGTGTTTCATTTGAAAACATTTTAATTAATGACGATGATAATATCAATTAATTTATTGGAATTAATATTGCTTTGTCTTTCAGAGTACAAAAAACAAACCAAAATGAAAAAAGCTTTAACCCAAATAATCTAGGACACCATCCAGTATTAATTTTTCAGTGTGATCCATACGTTCGTAACAAAACAACAAGTCTTCCGGATATTGTGACAAGTGGTGTACTCCTGGGGGTTTATAAATCGTGACAATAACTTTTTTTAAAAAGAAAAGAAAAAAAAGAACATGACATTCGAACAAAAATTAAATTTTTAAATGCTTGTAAATAGTGCAATAAATAAAAGAGATTATTTATTTTTTACAAAATGCGTTTTATTATTTATTTACAGGATACAGTGTATAATTAATCAAAGAATTACTTACGTTAATTGGTACTATTTAAAGATTTTATAAGCATATTTTGTGAAATTAAAAAATAAATTAATTGTTATTTATATCAACTGCGTAACTTCGGTCGAAAAAATTTGCACGATCATCATTATTGTTCATTTTTGGAACTACATCTTTTTACTATCGTTATTTTCAACACAATATATTCTTTTTTTAATAATAAATTTTCATGTTCTTAAAAAAACTTATAATATTCTAAATTGAACAAAATGTTGATTGTACAAACTTGTAATTTTGTTTTTCAGATGCGCTTCTTTATGTTAGAAATGAATAAATATATGCAATTTAAAACAAATAAATTGACAAGACAAACGAAAAACATTGAACAGAAAGTTACTAAATGAATAACACTAAAATCGCTCGAATGACTGAGACGTTATTTTTTGCAAGCCATGCTATAAAATTATGACTACACGAGTGATTTACATTAATGCACGTTCTTCTTTTATTCATCCGCACTTACAGTTTAGTTAAAAAAATATTTCAATCTAAAACTTATGCTTTTATTATTAAATGAATATTAAAATCGGTAGCAAGTAAATGTATCCAACTAATACGAATATATTTAGAATGACAATTGTACACTGAGCAAAGCAATCGATGATTAAGAGAAGATTTTTTTGTTATCATTGCCACTTATTCGAAACAGAAAGCGACATAAACCAAAAATTCGCAGTATTTACAAACTTCATATTAGTTTCAAACCTATATTTTAGATTGCCATAATTAAATTATATTTATCAATTATAAAATAATCTTTTTTTAAATTTTAAATAGATTAAAACAATTTTTGTTTAATTATTAAACTTTTCAAAAGTAACAAAAAATAAAACTTCACATCCAATATCTTCAAATAATTTATGTACGATGTAAGGTACTTTTTCACGTAAATTATATAACGAAAGAGAATATTACTTTTCGCAATTGCATCGTGCTTATACGAGTATGTTTTGTAATAATCATACATTTACATTTTGTTCTTCTATTACGTTATTGAGTTTTTGTATCATCTTTTGAATTTTGCTAAAAAATATTGTGATTGGCAGTTGGACAGTTTTATTGGAATGTAGCAATTGTTTTGATAATAATAATTGTAAAAAAAGTGTTTAACATGAAAATCATATGGGAACACATAATTATTCTTATTATTTGTAAAAATTAAGATTTCGTTGTAAATAAATAGTTAAAGTTTAATATAAATGTTTTATTGGGCTCGTCGAGTTTTTTTTTCTTTTTTCTCTTTTTTTTGTAAATTACAATTTATTTCAATAAATTCATTTTTTGGTTGAATTTAAATTTATCGCAGCGTGTAAAATAATAGTCACGCGTAAACTCGAATTTAAAACTGAAATTATATCGCGCGTCTGTGAAAAATAATTAAATCGTTCTCGGTCTCATAAATTTCTTTTCGACGATCCTAAACTTGATGCCGATAATAATGTTCAGTTTTAAATTGAGTAGGCTGTACATGAATTTTTCACTTTGTTTTAGTTTTTTTTATACATATAAATTCAATTATTCGTCTAGTAAAGTTTATTGTATACATATATAATCATATATTTCTCTAGATTAAAACTATTATTTTATAACTATTAATTATATGTTTAGTTTCAACACAAGGTACCTATGTTGGGTTCCTAGAGTATATAAACAATCGAACAGTTTCAATGATTTACAAGTCCTAATTGCATTTTGTTTACTTTTTTTTCTCTTTCAAGTAGAAATTTACAATAAAATTTTACAAATTTGTAAAAATTGCATTAACTGCCGATGCAAATAAATTTCACATTGAATACCGTAGTTTAACACTGACAAATTATTATTTATCAGTGAATTGTGGAATACTTATTAAAGAAAAATATTTAATTATTCGTCGCTCGGTACTAGTCAAAATAAGTTAATAGATAAATTATACAATGATGTTCTATAAATCGTATAAAAATAATGTCTCGAACACATCTTTGCTTTTAATCAAAATAAAAAATTTACAATAAGTCTTTACAACTTTTAGTTTTATTATTTCATCGTCTATATGATCGACGAATAATTAAATATACAGTACCATCATTTTTTATATCATATAAATTAGCATTTCCATAATTATTATTACAATAATCTCCATAAATTTCACACATTTCATTGCCAATAATAATCTTAAAAAAAACATCAACTCAGCATGTACACGCACATACAAAAAAGACAAAAAAGAAAACTTAAAAAGAACATTACTACGCGAGATCGTATTTATATCCAACGAGTATTATTACATTTGAAAATGTATTCACACTTTAAATCGTTCGATGGCAAGACTAAAGCTAATTATTTACAAGAATCGTTCGTTTCTTGCCTCTACTTAATTTATCGTGTGCAATTTGCTTCACGTTCAATGTTAAAAATCGACAGATATACATTTCTATTTTTTTTAAAATTAATATATATGTATATATATTAACAATATTCGTAAACATATTCATAAATATATATACATATATATCCATATATATATTTTTTTTTCTCTCTCTCTCATGCACCCTGTTTCCATTATGGGCGTTGCGATAATAAGAAAAAACAGTGTTTTGCTGAAACTAATCGCAATCACCCATCACACGCACTTAACACAGATAAAGTGGAAAATTGTCGCGTTTTCATAATTGCATCTCGAAAACATTGTCGACAAATAAAAGATCATGTTTGTTAAAAAAAAATTCTCAACGTCTAGCGTACCGTTTTTCATTTCGGAAAAGCGATACGTTATTGTCACAAAAATTAAAATATTGTTTTTTTTTTGTAAGCGGTTTATAAAAAAGAATCACCGAGATCGTAATGTCTATTTTGTGTAAAATCATAGTGAATTAAGTTAGGATAAAAATATCATTCAGAATGACTTGGTTACGCGTGTTCGCTCTTCCGGCACCTCACAAAAATTGTCAACAACTTCGACTATTCACAGTAATTTGAAAGTCCTTCTTTTTTTCTTTCTACTGAACAATATACGTTTAAAATGAAAATGAGGCACTTGCCCATGTCTTTTTCACCTTTCATTCTGTCAATTCTAAGGTTTTTCTGCTTTAAATTTTGTTTTTTTTTTAATTTTTTTTTTCTCTCTCTCTCTCTCTTTCTTTCAGATATTTGTTATATCTACACAGATCAAAATGCCAACAAATACACATGAAAGGCACGCCTCGACTGCTGCAAATGCTTATCTCTTATGCAACGTTCCTCTATCGTTTTGATCTAAGCACCTAAACAGGCCACTACTAAGAACACAGTTCTCTAATCGTATCACAATTTGCAGTATTACATTCTATTGTTTCAGCAACAACTCTCTTTTGCTCACTTGCGCGGGCTGTTAAGTCGCTAATAAAGTTTCATCAATGGGTGATGAAAATCAAAGCGTCAAAATTGTCGATTTGCGCTTGCAATTTAACAATGTCGAAGTCAATTTAAACGCTGAATGTACCATTTTGTTGTACGCCACTCGTGACAAGTCGTAATTTGTTGCTTAATTAATTTTGCCCAATATAATTTAACACAAGACGGTGTCAACTTTTGTCACATTGAGAGCAATTGGAAGTCTTACGATCGATACATATCGATAATGTAAATTAATTTTTTTTTGATCGCTCAAAATATCGCATTTAGAGTGAAAATATACTTAATATTTAATTACATTTTTTTCATTTTATTTTATGTCGAATGTAACGTATCTTATAGTTACGTTTACTATTGAATTTACTGTTTTGTAAGTTTTAATTATTTTTAACATTATTCATGATTACAAAGTGTGACGAGAGACTGTTACTTTTATTTTTTGGTTTTTCTTTCTTTACAAAGTTTATTATGAGTAAAAAGTAGGAACAGTATTTTTTTCATACACCTTTTTACAGTCATAAATTACTGTGCATTAATGAAAAAAGATTTATAATCTCTACTTTCCTTCAGTTTACGACATTAGTGAAACGTTTGACGAAGAATAAGAAATAAATAAACGATAGTAAATGTAACTATAATAATTGTATGACCGAATATAATTGTAAAAATATAGTTAGTGCCATTAATTTGTACCAGTGCGATTTTAGGCGTGGAAGCAACAAATACGTCGAACTATTTGCATTAAATGCAAAACGATATCTGACGTAGTATTTATGTTTTATTTATTTATTTATTTTGTGTTATATGACATATATAATATCAAAGTCGATTATAAAAATGTGAAATGAAATTTTTTTTTTCATATGTTACAATATTTCCATTAGATACAATTGCGAATGAACTTGACAATAATTAAATGGAATTGAATTTGAAAATGGAGGAACCGTTTTTCGTCTGAATGTACAACTCGTATTATTATTATTATTATTATTATGTTTATTGGTTTCATATAAAATGTTTTTTTCTATTTCACGCCAACCGCATATGCACGAGTACTCTACATTCACGCAACGTATTCAATTTTATCTATACCTGGAATTTAATTGTTTTAGTGGATTCATACTATGATACTCGGTTTTCAAAGGGTTTTCGTGTTTCGACAATTTGATTTCAATTATTTATTTCAGTATACTTTGATTCAAATTATTTTTAAAAATAATGTCAAACTAGTTTAACATTTTTACTTTTATTCTCATTTAATGAGAAGAAAATGAATATTGCTTGGCACTATTTTTATAAAAAACAATGCCAGACTTTGTCAAAGTGCAGTTCTGAGCTAAATAATAAATAGTAGAGCTAGAGGACGAGAGGTTAAATAAGTTTAAAAAAAAATTTACCATAAGAACGTAATTTTACAGTAATGTATATTTAACTGTTATATAAAAGCATTGTTATTAACATTTAAAAATACTTGTATAATTTAATAAATTTGTTTTAAATGAAATTATTTAAAACCAGTCAAACTTAAGCCTTATCAAACTTTAAGTTAGATAAAGATCATATCAATATATAATATAATATTATCAAACAACATTGAATAATGTGCTCAGAATTTGTTTTACACATTAAAGTTTATTTTAAACTCAGTCTGTAGTCGAGATCACTCGATTGTTGGACGTTTATTTTTTTAATTAGGTCCAAGTCGTCTTACGAAGCTCTTGACCTTAACACTTGCAGCGAAATTTATTTGACATCGTTATTGCGCGCACGTGAATCGATTTTTACGACTTCATTACGACTCTTCCTGTTCAAGCGAAATTGCTTAGCAGATTTCGCTCACGCATAAATTATAATACTTGATCAAAATTTGATTGGCTAAAACTAAGAACAAGTCGGCCGAGAATAAAAGCCCTAATTCTGAACAAATTTCTCCAGAGGATTTCATTTTTTTGATTAGCTTCCATATTCTCTTTTGCTTAAATTTGCTCCCTCAGTGGCTCTATCTGTCCACAATAAATGTATTTTTACCGCCAACTCCGCAGCAATTATCAAAATAAGCCAACTTCTGGCCCGGCGTCTCTCGTCCTCGCGTGCCACGAAAACCCCAAGTAAAACCTGACAATCAACAAAATGTCCCGCGCTTCCAAATTCGCGCTTAACTTTGGCGCACTGTGCGAGGAAGGCGGCGTGGGTGTCGCGTTGAAACGCAACGTCGAAGAAGTCGTTTGAGGTTGAACGAAAGATCCGCGACTGGGGCGGCTGGCGCGCGTAGATGGCGCTGTGATTGGGGGCGCTCGTGTCGTAGAGGGCGTCGTCGGCGTAGTCGTCGCCGAGATGAGCCGCGCTGGCAAAGATTCGGCGCTCCTTGGCGGCCTCCATGTCGTTGAAATTGGGTACCGCAAACTGCTGAGGATTGAACAGCGACAAGGTCCGGTGATCGTCGAGGTTTCGCGTCTCGTAATCGAAGTACGGGTCGTCCGGATCCTCGTAGGGGTCGTTCATGTCGTCGCGGCTGTCCGAGCGCGTAAGGTACTCAGCCTCGCGGCCGACAGCGACACTCGCTTCGTAGAGGGCGCTGCCGTTCGCGGCGTAGAGGGCGCTGCCGTTTGTCGTGGCGTAAACGCGCTCCGAGTCCAGGGTCTCGGACGAGCTTGAGCCCGTCGGCTCGGGGGACAAGCCTCAGACGGCCTGGCGCCGTCGATATCATATATACGTTTTCTTCACTTTTTGCATGGGCTTGTTCTCCGCCGATGAATTTGCATTCTTGCCGTTGGGATTCTTCGGCGGCACGTTCAGCACCAGATTGATTGACTTGCTGTTAAACCCCGGTGAGTCCGAGGTCTCGGTAAGTCGGTTCAACTGTTGCCGCTGCTCGGAGGGCTCGGGGTAAGGCGAGGCCCGCAGCCTTTGTGAAAACCAAAACCCCGAGGCAAAGCCGGCGATCAGAGAAAAGAAGCACGTTCCAATCAGCGCTCCGGTCAGGGTCTGCGCCGAGTACACCACTGGTGTCACAATGATACCTGCAAATCAGTCAACTTTTAGATCTCAAAAACTTTTTTTTTAATTCAATTACACTTTTACGGTTCAATTAAATAGTATAAGAGTGTTTTTTTCATTTAGAATAATCAATTGTTTAGTACTTTTGAAAGTACTTTTAGAAGATCTTTTCATCAATTTGAGAGTAATAATAAATTGTATTTTTTATAATACTGCAATTTTTTTTTTTTTTTTTTTAAAAATGTCATTTGAATTGTTTACTGTAATTGTATTTCAATTGTGTTTTGCTGTTTAATCTAGAAATATTCAGGTAATTGAGTGTTGAGTTTTTGAGATAATAATAAAAATAAAAATGCACAATGCTTTTTTATTCTTTTTGGTATCGAGCGAAAACTAAAAATAATGTTTATGAATTTATACATCACTTTACATATGGATATTACGAGATATGAAGGTTATTTCAACGCAAATGCTAAAAAATATAGTTAAAGGAGAGACTTCAGCTCAGAGTCATATTGTACATAGCGTCATCTTGAATATATATAAAACTAAAGCAAATTTCAAAAAAATATTTTTTACCTCTAAAACAATATTCGGAATAATAAATATAGGGCTTCTAGTTGGTCCCTTTTTTAAGGAAAGGTCCCTTTTTTCACTAAAATACCTAAAACCCCCTTTTCTTGGAAAAAGTCTCTAAAAGTCCTTTGTTAACGAAAAATTAGTTTTTTTCTGCTGTTATTTTTCGTATTTTTTAGTAAAAAAAAAATTTTGTCAATAAATTATTTACATTATTTGAGAACCAGTACTTTTTAAAATACTTTTACTTAATCATAAAATTTTATTGAATAATATTATAGTTTGTATTAATTAATTTTTTCATAAATAATTTTTATTAGTAGTATTATTAAAATTTCAACAAATATAAAATTTCCCGCAAATTCGTGAACATATATGTATAAGTTCGTATTACCTGTAGCTTTCTATGTCTCATCAAATGAATTCGGTAGTGTTATTTGTTGTGTTAGTTTTCTTCGAATTCGGTTTACCATATTGAAATTCTCTGTTAAATTCATTTGAAATGAAGTGAGTGAAAGTATCAGTCTGATTTATATAAGACAGAAAAATTGAATTTGGCATTTATGTCTCCTATTTTATCTATAATTAATTTCCTTTTAAATTTTATTTGGTCCCTATTTGGTCCCTTTTTACGTTCAAAAAGTCCCTAAAATCCCCTTTTTTCAACCAAAACCCTGCTGGAAGCTCTGTATTCCCAATAATTCAATCCAACTTTTATTAATTTTAACCGTATGTGTATTATTTATTTTAAACAAACTTTTTTTGATTGTCAAAATAAACTTATTTATCGCATTTATATTTTTTGACGCATACAAATTTGCGGATTTAATGTAACATTGAAAGTTTATTCTCATAAATGTATTTAGATTTGAAAAAATATTAAATATTAATTGTTATAACAATAATAAATAAAAAAAGTCATGTGCTTGTGGCTAGAGTCACTCACTATAATAAATAATAATAATATTTATTTATTGTAAAAAAGTAAAAAAACGGTTTTATTTTAAAAATGATTGCAAAATTATAATAAATCGATATATTTTTAAATAAAAAAAGGTTTTTTTAATAAGTTCAGCAGAAATCAAAATTGTGATTGCATGAAGATTTTCTTACTATTCAATAATTGTTTAAAACATGTTTTTCAATTATTATAAATTACTTGATTATTATATAAATAGTTCAAAAAATTATTTTGTGTTCAACATTTTTTTTTTATAAATTATTCTCAAATCCTATAATTTTACTCAGTAGCTTCAGGCACTCCGACATATTTATTTAGCATATGGCTCTAAACAAAGCCTAAATCATGTGCCTGGAGCCAATGCACATCTTATTTTTAAACTTAGTATTTTTTCAATTTAATCAATGATTTTCATGATTTAATAAAAAATAGGCTAAGATAGGAAAATCTTCAAACTTTATGGTATGCATTTTTATTTCAGTAAAAAAAAAATTGTAATAAAATTTTTCATTTTTAAAACTTGGCTCTACGTAGAAAAAATTGGTTTCACAGGATAAAAACTTGAAAAAATAACTTTTGAAAGCCTTAAGTCAAAAATAATTATGTTATGACTTTTATCACTCAAATTTCATTATTTTATTACTTGAAATCAAATCAAAGTTTTGAAACCAGTAAGCAAACGTTTCAAACCGTAAACTTTTACAATATGAAATGAATTTTGTTGTTTCTCAATGTAGGCTCAAGTGTCATCTTCTATAGCGTCATTAAGATAAAAAGACAGTGATGCATAATTTTTAGTTACATATGTGAACAAAAAACATTGAAATGCAAAATTAAAACAAAACAACAATCTCAATACAATGTAATGTTATTTATACTAATTTAAGATAAGATTGTGTCGGTAAAAAGTTTCATGCAAGTTTAATGATCCATGTTTATTTGTCATTTGAATTTAAATGCACATAAGTTATGATCAGTTAAAAAAGTGCCATTAAATTAACAAACAGGTGTATGGGTGACAATGTTACCTTGTGGTTCATTCGCTCTCGGTTGCGTATGACTGAACTGATTTTCTCGATCCAACTCGATGACAATTTCATTACCTTGATCATCGGGTTGCTCGCCACGCCCGAGTCGGGGTGGCACCACTGATTGCACGGGTTTCTCCAACTCTGAAGCAACATTTATATGATGTATGATAAAAAAAAACTTA